>JAKUBK010000177.1:0-54343 GCA_030566875.1 Waltiozyma chaumierensis | reverse complement strand
TGAAAGTTTATACTTCTCTGAGAGCTGAGTTATTCGTCCTCGAAGTTTGGATTTTCGGGTCTTTGAGCAATTTTTGAAAAATTTCCGCGAATTTTGACGCTTAGACGCCTATGTGTAGTGAAACACTGCAAAGCTGTGACCGTACCAAGACATGTATATTTAATTATATATACCACGTATAAAAATCTAGTATTTTGTGATCAATATAATATATAGATTTGTGTCGATCAAGAGGAGGAGTTTCTTTATTAAGTTAAAATTCTATGGATCTAAAAGACTCGACAGAAATTATAAAATACACGTACTTTTGATACCACTACAATTTGGGAAAAATCAACAATTTAGATGTACTCCGCTCTATATCTTTGTGACGCTGTAACTCAGTACACCAACAACGATACAACCTCTTTTATTTATAAATTGGTTATTAGCCCATACAAAATTATGTTGTAAATTGTTGTTTTACAGAAGAATAGAAGATCTTGAATGACGTTGTTCAGGTGATTATTATTGATTTGAGACAAATTATCATTAGTACTGTATTACATGGTGTCTGGATGTATTTTACATGCCGATATAAAACAAATATGCCCCATGTCTAGGTCTAAGTTCTTGTCCATAGTGGTGTTCAGGGTTTCGAAATTAGTTTATCCACCGAGTCTCTCTTTGAAAGATTTACTTCGATAACTTGAGTATATAGTTTACTCTTGAAAAGAAATAGTTTGAAAATAAAAGATTCCACAGTACTGTCAAGAGAATAAAACCTTGATGCATATTTTACTGTAGAACAACTGCGAATAATTCTGTTCGAAAGCAAATTTTTGAAGTACTGAACAATATGGATCGAAGAATTTTCACTAATTAAAATGGTAGGTACACTTCGGGTGTCCAAAAAGTTGACAGTACTTGGACTACACCCGAGACGGAAGTTGGAACTTGGTCCTGGATTTGGACCGAATTCTGGACTGCCTTGCAATGATCATTGATGAGTAGAATCTGTCAATATTCAAGTACTACGCTTTCCAATTTCTAAGATTTACAAACCCATAAAGAAAACTTACCGTCGGAGTTGGTATCGGACTTGTCCAAGAACTGCACCAAGTTTTATGTCTCCATATATATACATATGTATTGCCCTGCTTTATATTCATTTTAGTAAGTTAGTGGTTCAAGGAGGTCTACCATAATATTATAAACTACAAGCTACTCAGCTATGGAAAAAGATATCTATCTTTCATTTTTCGTAAAGTATATCGCAATTAATAATGAATTAATATTGAACTCCTGGTATGTTTCATATTATTTTGTAAGGAAGAACAGAGATATTTATTTCTAATATATTATGTCTATGAAATGATCTTGTGAAACGGACGTACTTTACAGTACGTCAATTTTCATTAACGGACGTCAAGCGTTGCAACTTAGGATAAATTGAAGTATGTACTATGTACGTCATGGAGGACAACCTGCACGAATAGAAACGGCTGAGTAGATATGCATAGCACGCTGCACGGCACGTAATAAAGAACCAAAAAAAACCCAGCTGGTTCAATAAATTTAGGTCAAAGGTCAAACTTAAGATCTGGTATACACCACATACATATACAGAGTTCCCGAAGGAGTGATCAATTACGGCAGGAGAAAATAGAGGAGATATTAATTCGGAAGTTTGAATGAAATTCCGATTATTCTGATGCCTTTTACGAGAGATCTCATTCATAATATACTTTAAAAAACCATATAGATCAATTAATTATGGTCCTGGAGCTTTCCCCAGTAGAAAGTATGTTGTAGTGCACCACACAATTCAAGCCACCGAACAAAGAGGGGATGCATAGTGGCTGCAGGACCTGCCATGTTCACTTGCTGGTGCACGTACGGAGATGCAAAATCGTTTTGGGTCACAAAACCAAAGTTCAAATCGATTGTAAGGTGCCATGATCTTCAAGATTATCAAGAGGTTCAACAAATCTTGTGATTGTTACAAATAGTTTCTGGTCTTTCTTATCCATTGGTGATGGTTAGAAGCACACTGACAACCAAGAGCAAACTGACCTCAAACCATACCGAATAATCCAGCATCCAAGACTTGAACAATAGCCTATCTTTCACAAAGACGACTCCCCTATTCAAAGCAATCTATTAAGTGAGTCCTGGTCCCACCCAAGACAAATCGAAAGCGAAGAAAACAAATGCTCTCTCCCAAAACACTGGAGAATAGTATTGTCCAGCAAAACGGTGATATGGGCCATCAACTCCGTCTGCAAGAACATCAGCATCAGCACCAGAATCAATATCAACAACAGGCACCATTCCAGTATCAGAACCAGCATCAACCACCAAACTTTCACCTCATGCAATATCAACCATCTGTGCAGTCACATCACAACTTCCATCAACAGGGTTCAATGGCGTCGCCAGAAGTTGCATCTGGAAGTTCCACTCCTCATGATCTGGGCCAGATGAATCAACACCAGCAACACCAGGTACCACCAATACCGATGCAGCAGGCTAACGGGTTTACCACAATGCCCCTGGGGCAAATGTTGTACCAGAATTCCAATTATAGTAGTGTTGCAAGTTTTGGTAACTACACAACAAATGTTACCCACCCACCTCTGTCTTCTAACAACTCCTTCTCTATATCCTCTGTTCCGCAACAACAACAACAACAGCAGCAGCAGCAACAAACATACTTTGGGGTGGACCAGAACAATGTGTCTTCAGCACCTGCACAGAACATGAACATGTTACCAAATCTGGGAAATTTCCAACAGCCTCCCTACGAAGCCCAAAGAAGCATGGCGCCTACCTCTATACCACAGGCAGTTCAGGTTGAAATGTCACAGACCCAACCACAAGTCAGAAAGACCATGTCCTATCCAATTCAGAGTCAAAACTTGGACCAAAATCAGAACCAGAATTTGAATTTGATCCGAAGCCAAAGCCAGAATTCTTACCAGTCTCATATCCAGGACTATCCACAACCACTGGTCCAAGTTGCTATCACCAACCCAGCGGACACCTTCCAAAACAGTGCCCAATATTCTGCATTCAACAGTGTTATTCAGGCCAGAGCTCAATCCGGAGAAGAGATGCCATTTCCTGGAGTTCTGAACCCAGATCAACAGCAACAGCATCAGCAGCAACAGTTACAACAACCGTACAATACGGCATACCCAGTTCCACAGAGAAGCGCCACTTATCCCACTGAAAACCCAGGCACAGTTAACCCTCTTGCGGGTAAAATTGGCGGTATCACAAAGAAGAAAAATGCTTCATACTCTGGCATGTCGATTGAGACAGCAGCAAGAAACCGCTGTGATATTTGTGGCAAACAGTTCAAGAGACCAAGTTCTTTACAGACACACAAGTACTCTCATTCTGGAGAGAAGCCTTTCGAATGTGACTGGAAGGATTGTCCAAAGGTTTTCAGTGTCCGTTCCAATATGATTAGACATAGAAAGTTACATGTTAGAGATGAAATTCAAACGAGCCGTTTGCCATTGATCGTCACTAATCCAAGTGCTACAAATGCCGAGGAGCAGATTGACTTGCAGCAAAACATTGTTAAGGAAGAAACCACTGTTCCCAACAACTAAGTCGATCCAGCCGGAAGGCAACAGCCTGGACCACTTGACCAACAATCAATTGAACATAGGGATTTCAGCCAGCAAAACTTTCAACCAAACAACATCAGTCAGGGTAAATTTGTCCAACAGCAACGTTTCCTACAACAGTTCGAAAACCAAAGCATGGGGAACAGTTACAGTGGAGGTCAAGTTGGAAATAATGCCCTTAACTTTTACTCATGAACCTGTTGTACAGACGCCACCTCTGAAAGGTTCAGGGATTATTGATTGGAGTATTTCATGTGTTTGGAACTCGTGGTGACTAGACCAAAATAGTAGGAATATGGAGTTTTTGTTTTTTTTTTATTTTAAAATAAGGTTAGGCGTTAGTTTTCATCTAGTATACTTTTCAACCTAGTATACCGTGGAGTTTATGATATTAAGGGTCATGAGGCCTCGTTTATTTATTATTATAAGGGTTTAAATTTGATTTGATTTTGGAGTTAGTTAGTTTTTATAGTTTGTTTTAATATATTTTACCTGTTTTTTTGACGAATTCAATTGTACAATCGTTTATTATAATTTAGAATTGGCATTACCGTACTTAAATTCAAATATATATTACTCAATTGACAGTAGATCGTAGTACTGTTAATAGTAAATCATTAACGGTATGGACCCTATAAACTTAAAGAGCTGTTCAATCGCATTACCGAGTGTCAAATTCCTTATGAACAAGGTTATCTATCAAAGTTCTATTAACCTTCAAACAATATAGTACAGTTTCAAGCTGAAACCACACTTGCTAAAGGCTGTTTGACAGAATTGATCTTCAGGGGTAACCAATTAGAAATCAAAAAAACTAGCGCAGTATCAACAGTACAGAACGGTACTGATTTTTTTTCCAGATTGACGATCAATTATAAGCTCAAAGATCAACTAATGAACAATCTTGAATCTTATACAAACACCAGCTAGCTGTGTTGCTTTGAACAATAGTTGACACTACATGGTATATTATCAGAACTCCTAATATTATTATTGATTAATAGAGGCCTAACTATAGTTACAGCCATCTGATTGATCTCAGAGATCCTAGACACACTAGACAAGGATAATTGGATCACAGTGGACTTTCGCCTGGAATCTCGGTATTCAAGGACTTGGATTCAGCCGGCTTGTTCCAACTTCCCATCCTATTTAATTAGTTGGAACTTGGCAGAAACATCAAATCAGTTTTTGCTGTTATCATTTCACCAATTAGTCTCGAATATTTCGCTAGGTTTAGTTTCCAAGTTAACCCTCGAAGTATTACGATCTTTAGTTTGGGATCCAATAATTTTTGTGAGAAACGTCCAATTAGTGATTTGATAAATATTATTATAATTAAATATTGAAGAAAAACAATGCAGCTCATTCAATTAATTAGAAGTTAGGAGTCAGACATTCCAAGTTCCAACATGTGATCTTTTTGTTTTGCAGGAAGATCTCATGTACGATGACGTTAGTGAAGTAGCCGCCATGCGACAAGAATTTAAGTCAATCTACACCTCGTATATTTAAATTTCCCGAAAGAATATGGAAAGAGATTGGTTGTCAGAATCGACTTTTCTTTCCAAACTCATGAGTCCAAAACAGATAAATATCTATATTATATAAATTCTGAATAGTTGTACCAAATTCATTTTTATAATAATATCATGTTCAGTAGTTGAATGAGAGGATATGAAGGATGAATAAAGTCAAAAAAAAAGTCCAGTAATTAAGTATGTACTTTAATGCAAGGACCAAAATTAAAGGTACCCCAATGCTCAACGTCACTTGAAAAGCAGTAAAACCAGCCCATATTTCAAACTTTTCTAACTTTTCTAGCATCCCCGGAACTATAATAATTACATGCCCAGGTTAACAAGATTTTAAAATCCGATCTATAAGCTAACCGAGTTCTTTCTTGATTAGCTGCGTGTTGAATTCTATTGTCTTAACTTTAAGAGTAATATTGTATTTTTTAGAAAAATATTCGCTCCAAAACGTCTTAAATAGATCAACTTAGATAAATATCTGACAGTTAATATTATTAGTTCTAAGGCCTAGCCATCTGATCCGGATGATTAATACTTGTGAATTTCATTGGTGACGTTTCGAATTGAGGTTCCGAGATCTGGACGACGTTGTGTGGTCTTTCCAGGTTCATGCTCATGGCCCCAATCGAACTTCAGGCAGGCCGCAGGTACTTAAATCTAAGCCGTCGGGTGTCAGAATCAGAAACAAAGAATATGTTTTTCTAGGGTATCAGATCATTGGAAGTGAAGAATAAGCTGTAGGCCTCGGGTTCCAAAGGTCTTGATCAGATGGTAGAAGATAGAAATCTTTCTGATTTGAAAGAACAGATCACGCCTACTATATAGTGACTGCATAACTGATGCAAAATCTATACAGTTGGACACAAACTGACAGCTGTATTCATATGAATTTAGATTAAGGTTTTGCAATATTATTGTTTTTCAGAATAGAAAAGATCTCAATTTTATTAAATAATATATTTATCGTGTTACCATCAAACTATCTGTATGTTTGACCAAAATGTAATAGTCTGGTTTAATAACCTTCCCATTTCTAAGAGTTCTATCAACGGGAGAGTCTGGTGATATTTTATAGTTCAATTTATGATACCAATTAACAGCAATTTCATTATCAGAGAACACAGTCAATTTGAAGATCTCAATTTTATCAATGGTTAGATCTTCCAGACTAGGCGATTCATTTAAAGAATGTAAGGCATTGATCAATCGACTACCTAATCGAGTATTTTGGAATTTAGAAGCAACATGAATCTCATAAAGATAGAATATCTTACTTAGTTCATATTCATCAAATGTCAACACAAATGATATGAAAGCAACCAATGTATCATCAGAATAATAAGAGATATAAACAAGTTTGTCATGCTTCATTTCTTCCAACTTATCCATCTTCCAGTTTGGCCCATCGATCTTCTTGTAATAACTGCCAATGTTTGCATCAACAAGATTCAGGAAATCTTTGAAATTTGAACTGATGAGGTCATCTGTTGTATTGTTCATATGGATACGTCTATCAAGAACCTGATCTTCATTGAGTCTGATTTCTTGGGAGAAGTGTTTGTTGATTAGAGAAAGATATGGTGTGATATCATAGTTGACAAATTCAGACATGGTAACAGATTGGTGAAGTAATGGTGCTCTCAAGGTGGATTTTGGTGGCTTTATTATTATAGGTTTGTAGTTTCCAGTTGATTTGAAAGAAGTTAGTACCCGGGACTGTCAAAAGTGTGTGTGTAAATTACCTGTCCCGCAAAAAAAAACACACACATTTAAGATCATCAACAAACAGATTTGCGACGCGTAAAATCAAAACAAAAAGCCCCATCACACAGCGGCAGAGCGTTTTCAAAGGGAAATATCACCAACAACAATTTCAATTTCAATAGCTATTATATGTCAGAAAATCCCATGACTGTTGACAAAAGCGTATACATTGGCAACTCTGGGAAAAGACCCCGTGAAGAGACTGAGTATGGGAGTCACTCAGACAACAATGAAGATGAAAGTTTAGATGTTGAATACATGTTGACCCAAGCTCCAAAGGACGAGAAAAAGAGAGAGAACAAGATCAGAAAAAAGCTTCTGTCCCAAGATCTTAGGCAGACCCAAGCCACACAGAATGTTTCTGGCCAATCTGAAGAATATGCTGGTTATATCAAGAGAGTTACTTTAAGAAATTTCATGTCTCATGCCAATTTTGAGCTTGAATTGATTCCGCGGTTAAATTTCATTATTGGGCACAACGGTAGTGGTAAGAGTGCTATTCTTACTGCCATCTGTGTTTGTTTGGGTGCCAAGGCCACTGATACCAACAGAGGGTCCAGTTTGAAGAACTTAATCAAGGAAGGTACCAACTCCTCCACAGTTACAGTGGTTTTGAACAATACAGGTGATGATGCTTTGGACCAGGCTAAGTATGGTAAGGAGATCATCATTGAAAGAACAATAAAGCGAGACAACACCACGTCGCCTTATATTATCAAATCTCAATCCGGTAAGAGAATTTCTAACAAGAAATCTGATTTGCTTGCGATTTTGGATGTTTTCAATATTGCAGTTGGTAACCCAATGTCCTTTCTTTCCCAAGATGCTGCCAGATCTTTCCTAACTGCGAGTTCTGATGAGCAAAAGTATAACTACTTCATGAAAGGTACACAGATGGAGGAGATCATGACGAATCTCTCAAATTCCGGCGATGAATTGTCAAGAATTGGATTAAAACTAGTCTCTATGAAGGAAAATCTTCAAGGGTTGAAGAAGAAAGAGGAAGTGGCCTGTGCTCTGTATGAAAGAATCAACTCTGCTGAGAAAATTAATGACGAAATCCGTAAAGTTACTGGTAAGTTTGCCTGGGTTCAAGCAGACGAGATCTCTGAACAAATCACCACTTTCCAACGTAAGATTGAAGAGTATGACAATGTCAAGGTCAGATACCAGGCCGAACTTGGAAATGTGGAAGAAGAACTGAATATTGTCAACCAAGAGATTTCATCGACCAAGGACCAGCACAAAGACCTCTTGAAGGATTATGAAGATGCGCAAAACATTTACCAAGAGCATAAGAGCAACGCAGAAAAGGTGATTCAGAGAGCAGAGAACGCCAAGAACGAGCTTGAGAGAGCCCACCAGGAATTGAAGAATCTCCAGAAGTCCATGGAGAGTGTTGAGAGAGACATCCAGGTTGAAACCGAGAGAATCAACAGAGCTCAAGGTGGTTCCAGAGAAGTCTTAGAAGCTCAATACCAACAGCTTCAAGAAAAGTCCATGTCCACAGCCACAGAGATCACCACTTTAAACGAGCAATTGTCCAATATTGAGGAGAATGGCCGTCGTGAACTTGACCACTTGGACTCCAACATCAGAACTTTGAGACAAAAGATCACCGAACAGGCAGATTACATCAGAGATATCAGACAAGCACAGAACAACTCTGATCCACTTCAGAACTACCCAGTGGAGTACAGAAACCTTGTTAGAATGATCAATGAGAATAGGAACAGATTCAGAAGCCCACCGATCGGGCCACTTGGTAGATACATCAGTATCAAACCGGAACACAGTGCATGGGCCAAGTACATCGACACAAGTCTCGGTATGAACCTAAACATTTTTATCGTTCAGAACTATCAAGATCTTAATCTTTTAAGTCAGTTTGGTAAGAGGTGCAATTGTGACGCCGAATTTGTCTGCAGAAAATTCGAAAAGTTCGACTATTCTCACGGTCTTCCAGATCCGAGATACCAAACCATTCTTGATGTCCTTGAGTTTCAGAACGAAGATGTCAAATATTCTTTGATCGATTTGTGTAAGATTGAATCTACCGCCTTGGCACGTGACAGAGAGGAAGGTGAAAGAATTATTCAAGACAAGACCTACAATATCAGACAGACAATTGCCATGTTTCCTGGTGTCAATGGCAAACCAGACTCAATTAGAACGTGTTCCATGAATGCCAATGACAGTTTTAGATCCGACCCGAAGACGATTGCCAGAGGGCTTCCAAAGATTATTGTGAAGAATCTATCGGATGAGATTCCACAACTTGAACGTTCCAAAGCCAACCTTGAAAGGGAATGTGGAGATTTACAATGTGAGGCCAGAAACGTATCTGCTAAGACGTCTCAACAGAAATCCAAGCTCCAAGCCAACATCAGAAACCTGAACGATGCTCTCAAGGCTATCAAGAGAGACATCTACCAAGCCGAAAAGAAGTTAGACTCTGATACTGACAACGGTCGATTGAACGAATTGGAAAGCCAACGTTCTGAGACTAAGGGTCAAATCGACTTCAGTGTTGGAACCACAATTCCCTCAGCGGAATCCACTCTCCAAGACACTGAAAGCAAGAAGTCCACTGTTCACAACGATTACAGAACGGCATTATCACAAGTCACCAAAATCAAGAACTCCAAGAAGTTGATGGAGGAATTCCTAAATGGGAAGAACGAACAGAAGCATATACTTTCACAAAAGATCGAGAAATTCCATTACACATTAGAAGCTCTTGAACAAAAGAAAGTATCCAAACTGGGTGCAATTGAGCAGAAGGAAGCACAGATAAATGAGCAGAGGAGATCTGCTGCCACTGTCTGTTCCAGGGAGGAGGCTGATACAATCACAACCAATGATTTACAAATTTTGAAAACCCGAATCCACAAGTTGAAGAGGGATCTTGAAGCTGCTTCAAGAGATTTGGGTAAACCAGTAGAACAGATTGTTAACGAGTATCTTAAGGCCAAGGAAGAAAACAAACATGCCCAACAGACTTTCGACACAGTGAGGAAATTCCGAGACCAGCTTAAGAGTGCATTGGACCATAGAGTCCAGACTTTCAGATCAAGTAAGCATACGACGTTTGTGGTGGCTAGATACGATTTTGAAAAGTCTTTGGCTTTCAGGGGGTTCAAGGGTCTCTTACAGTTTGATGATCAGAAGAAAAAGTTGACGATGTCAGTTCGTACCAAGAACGACAAGGAAGCTAGACACGTCGACTCTCTTTCAGGAGGTGAGAAATCGTTTTCTCAGATTGCATTTTTGTTGGCAACATGGAAGCCAATGCGTTCCAGAATTAAGGGGTTGGATGAATTCGATGTCTTCATGGACCAAGTCAATAGAAAGATCGGTATGAGGTTGATGCTTTCAAAGTTGTCTAAAGAGAACAAGGCCCAGACAATATTTATCACTCCCCAGGATATTGGTCAGATTGCTGATTTGGATGAGGACCTTGTTAAGATTCATAGAATCAAAGATCCTCGTGCCAATCAACATTGAGCAATTTGAAGTTTAGAAGTAATTTTGGTGGATTAGATTTATTTAATATAGAAATGTCTAATTATATACTGTACTGGGTTACAGTTACATTAGTTATACCAATTAAACATGAATTTGCTTTTACTAGAAAGTTATATCATATCATATACGATCCAATTGATATGGACGCGTCACGTGTCAAATAACAATATCTGTACAGAAATCCCGGGCAAATCAGCTAAACTATATTATTATTAGTTGAAATATTATCAACATGTCCAATAGAGACAAAACAAAACCCCATGCTATGAATAAGCCAATAGCTTGAATACATATCAAAGAGATTAAAATCTAAACAAATATCCCAAATGAACTGTTAAATCTTCGTAGTTTCTAACAATTAAATTTTCATCGTTGAACCGGAATTCCCATTTTTCAATGCTGTGTGGTTTGCACGTGATAGCGGACGGAAGTTTACGTTGGTGGAGGAGCCGCGAATTTCCAACTTTCAAAATTTTTTCTTGATCGTTCAACATTAAAAAAAATTATTATGAAAAACTGAAAGGTGGTTGAATTAAAAAAGGGCGTGAAAGAAGCCATAAAGGCGTGTTTACCTTTTCCAATTTTCATCACCAATTCCCCCCCTCCTCCTAAAGATGTCCCGTTTCTTTCAAGGTGGTTTATCAGACTCAGACTACTCCTCATCTGAAGAAGAATTGCTCTCTTCTTCTGAAGAGGAACTATTAAACTCTTCCGATGAAGATGATTTCAGTGAAGATTCCGAATTTGCCAACGATGATTCTGACGACCAAGACGACTCTGACAGTGATTCAGATGACGATCGTCAGGGCCCTTCCTACTTCTTGAAGAAGTCCTTTGTCAAAGACGAGAGCGATGACGATTCTGACGATGACAGAAAGGTTGTCAAGTCTTCCAAGGACAAGTTATTGGATGAAATCAGAGGTGCCATTACTATCATCGACTCCTCCAAGGTCATCAACGAATGGGACAGTGTCTTATCTGAATTCGACAAGCTTAACCGTTTGTTAGTGCGTGCCAACCAACAGAATGTTCCAATTCCAAACTTATTCGTCAAGTCTTTAGTTGGCTTGGATGAAACCGTCACCGAGTTCAACAACGATCCAGAAAGAAAGAAGTTAAACGCCTCCATTTCCAAGGCCTTCAACACTGTTAGACAAAGAGTCAAGAAGACTGTCCGTGAGCAAGAAAAGCTTGTCCAGGCCTACGCTGACCACCCAGAAGCCTTTGAAAAGGATGAAGGCTCATACTCTCCACCAAAGTCTGTTGAAGATCAAGAAGAAGATCAAGAAGACGCCCCAGTCAAGGCCGGTAAGTCCATCCACAGTGCTGGTATCTTCAGAGTCTTGCGTTCTGTCATTGAATCCAGAGGTAAGAAGAACGTTGACACCAACGAACAAATCAGCCAGTTAGAAGAGGCTGTTCAGCTTGCATCCACTCCATACGAATTCATCTCCTTGTACTTGAGATTGATTCCATTGAGATTCGATGCTTCTGCCAACGTTGGTTTATCTCTTGAACAGTTCAACACCACTGCCAAGGATATCAACGCTTTATTCGACGTTTTGGAAAAGAACAAGGCCACTTACGCCGTCTTGGAAACCGCCACTGCCTCTGACGACATTGAAGTCGAACCAACTCCAAACGCTAACGGTGTTGTTGAAATCTTGGGTTCTGTTGTCTCCTTTGTTGAAAGATTGGACGACGAATTCTCCCGTTCCTTGCAACAAATCGACCCACACACCACCGAATACGTTGAGCGTTTGAGCGAAGAACAATTGATCTACACCACCATTGTCAGAGCCCAGCTGTACTCCGAAGCCTTCATTCCACAAGCCGATGTCAGCAAGCCTACCTCTGACCAATTGGCCAGAATCATTGCCAGAAGAATCGAACACATATACTTCAAGCCAGCCAGCTTGATATCCTTGAACGAAAGAAAGACTTGGGACTCCCTTTCCTTTGTTGCCCAAAAGTCCTACATTGTCGAGTTCTCCACTGCTGCGGACTACACCGACAAGTTGCTTGATGCTTTGTCCTCCGTCTTGTACAAGCAAACCACCTCAACCTACCGTAAGCGTGCCATGCTTTCTCATATCTACTACTATGCATTCAACAACAAATACTACAAGGCCAGAGATATGTTCTTGATGTCGCACTTGCAATCCACCATCCATTCCTCTGACGCTGGTCTTCAAATTCTCTTCAACAGATGTCTGGTCCAATTAGGTTTATGTGCCTTCAGAAACGGCCTCATCCAAGACGCTCACCAAAACTTGTTTGAAATCGCCACTTCTCAGAACTTGAGAGAATTGTTGGGTCAAAACTATCAAAGATACAACTCCCAACAGCAACAACAACCACAATCCAACTACACCACCGACAAACGTCAATTACCATACCACACCCATGTCAACATTGATTTGTTAGACGCCGTGTACTTGACCAGTGCCTTGTTACTTGAAATCCCACAATACGCCTCTGGTGCTCTTGACGACTCCAAGCAAAAGCAAGCCAAGACCTTTGCCAAGTACTTGGAAGGCCATGAAAGACACTACTTCCAAGGTCCTCCAGAAACCACCAAGGATCACATTATGCACAGTGCCAAGGCTCTTCAAAAGGGCAACTGGAAGAAGGCTGCTGAGTTATTGACTTCTGTCAAGGTCTGGAACTCCTTCCCAGAAGCCGAATCCTTGAGAAAGCAACTTAGAGAACAAGTCCAAGTTGAAGGGTTGAGAACTTACTTGTTCCAATTCAAGTCTTTGTACTCCAAGCTTTCCATTGCCAAGTTATCCCAACTTTTCGAACTTCCTGAATCCAAGGTGTCTGCTATCATCTCCAAGATGATCTTCAATGAAGAGATCTCTGGTGGTTTAGATCAAGTCTCCAACACCGTCATCTTCACCAAGGGTGTTCAATTGACAAAATTACAACAGTTGGCCTTATCTTTAGCTGACAAGTCTGTTCAAATGTCTGAACGTAACGAACGTTTGGCCCAACAGTCCAACAACTCTTACAACGGTGCTTCCTCCTCTTCTCAACGTGGTCAAAACCAACGTCATCATCAAAACAAGAACAACTCTAACTTAAAGTTTGCCCCAGTCACTGGTGCTCTCTCAAGTGCTCCTGGTTCCATCTCAGGGGCTTTAAACGGTATGGACAAAAGAAATAGAAAGACCACCCACGCTTAAGTGAAGAAAGAATAAAAATAATTAGAAAAAGAGGGAGAAAAAAAGTGTTGACTTTCATTACATCAGTTATTTTATTTTTTATTTTTATTTAAGATCAAGGTATATTATTGTATATTGTTAATAAATTTCAAATATGTGAATTAGTTAAAACTTGAAAGGTCGTTCCACCCCATAATAATATGGTTAATATATACATTATTTATATATAATACACCAATTCTTAACCATATGTATATATACAATAATCAAGATCATTGTCATATACGTATGAGAGATATCAAATTAATATTGGCAATTGTGTATATAAATATTAAGTAGTAGTGTTTCATAAAAGTGCTTAAGAGCAATCATGAAATGTTTAAAAAGCACAAGAGATCTGTCAATATAATCGATCAAACTTCCACTAGAAGTTAGGGATATATAGATCATACTTATTTTCTTTCAGGGGTCTTATCCAAAAGACTGGTTCTTTCACTTTCTTCATCTTTTGAAACAATGTTTTCTTGAGTCTCTTCAACTTCGTGTTGAGAAGCACCAGCGACAGTTGAAGATTCACCTGAGGATTCATCTTCAACAACTGGAGGATAATCACTGGTAGCATAACCAATTTCATTAATAGATTCCAGCATACTGTCATGGACTTTTTCAGTCAAAGCATTGACATCATCTTTGGTTAGACCCTCAGTAGAGACAGGGTCTAAAACCTTGACAATAATTTCACCACTTTCAAAGACACAGTTGTCATAATCGTAGATGTTAGAGTAGTTGGAAGCAACTAAAGGAACAACTGGGATTTGAGCTTGGGTAGCCATGTGGAAGGCACCCTTTTTCAATGGCAACAAAGTTGGGGTGGTAGCGTAAGATCTCTTACCTTCAGCAAAAAGGAAAATAGCTCTCTTGTTCTTCTTCAAGTTTTCCAAACTGTCGTTAAGAATCTTCTTAGCAGCTGCACCGTTCTTACGGTCAATGAAAAAAGCACCACTTAGAGTCATGAACCAACCTAAGAAAGGAACGTAACTTAAAGACTTCTTAGATGTGACAGAACAACCAGGAGGGAAGACTCTACCAAGAATCAAAATATCCAAGATCGATTGATGGTTACCGATGATAACAGCAGGAAGTTTTTCCAAAGCATCACCATTGATCAATTTGATTCTGATACCAAGAAGATTGCTGAAACAATAGTAGTAAACTCTAGCAGTGGAGTATTGAGATAAATGGTTCTTACCAACTAAGCTCAAAGCAATGGAACATAAGAAACCATAGATAGCACAACCCCCAAGAATGGAGTTGGCGAAAAGAAACTTGGAGTAGAATTTAACACGTTGAAGAAATGATGGCATTCTTGTACAGTGCTACGTCTTATTATTCGTGAAGTTCACAGTGTTTAATCAGTATTTTGGTTAAAAGAATTCAGTGGATTTCTTGAATTATCAAACATAAATCTGGCCCCATCATCTCCTCTGTCAACGCACCCTGTTTGTGCAAAAATTGGGAACTTCTTTCGCGACTTTCTGGCGTAAAATTAGTGTAGCCGAGGCGGAGGCGGAGTTCCGGGACTTCTAATTCCGGGATTCTTAAGTCACATGCACTTCCAGCTTCAGTTTAATTATAATTTCAAGGGAATTTGTTCGCAAAATGGAACTTTACTAATAAAAGGAAGGCAAATACATTGTAAATTCAAACTTTTTCATCACAATTCACTTATTTGATTATATTTTTTTTTTAGATTTAATTAGTAATTGGAAATATATCTAGATAGGGAGGTATAATGTCAAGAAATAACATCACTGCCCCAGTTCCATTACGGAACAAGGCCATTTTGAAGACTACTCCTGATATAGCCGGTTCTAGAATAGAACGTCCCAATTCATCAATTGACCCAATGACAGACACGAAAAGATCCCAGATTGATCTACTCAAATCTCGAACACCAGATTCGTTAGGTGTCTTCAAGAGTAAATTGTTAGCTTCCACCAATCCACATAATTCAACAGATCAATTGATCGATGAAAGATTGAAACGTTACAATTTGAATTACCCTGAAGACCCTGAAGATTATAAGAAGGCGATTCTTGATAAGGAATCCCCGTACTTTTCCAGAAAGAAACCAAGAAGATTGAACCTTTCTGATCATTTGCCCTATGAAACCGAGTCTCATAGAGACCAAGCCAATTACATCGCTCACATCTTAGTGCATCTCTACATTGCCATCAAGTCTCTTGATCTCGAAGGGTTGGTTAGTATCTCCACCAAGGATTTGGCCAGTATTAAAAGTGGTGTTGAATTGACTCTTGACACTGATTTCTACAGCACCGAGTTGTCCTTTGATTATGAAAATGACGAGGATGGCGATGAAGGGGATGATGAAGATGATGAGATTAAATCTTCTGGGGTCATTGGTAAGGTGCTTCCTAGATCAGCCACTGTTATCAGTGTCAACCATTGGACCAATGAATTGAAGACTTGTTTGAAGATGAAGTATGAAATCCCATTGACTTTAAGAGCTGCCTTAGCGAAGGTCTTCTATCATTTATCGTTATGTACTGGGCAAAACGTCCAAGTGGTTCTGTTTATTGACATGTTTGTTAATTTGACCTTCAAGTACAGAGATTTGTTGATTGAGAAGAATCTGCTAGTTTTGAACCATGAGTCTATGTTGGATCACATGACACAATTCTTTCCAGGGGCTGATTGCAGCCATAACATTTATTCACCACAGACAAGTGAGAGTGACAAAGCTCTGCTCAACACCATGATGAGGCTTTCTCTGAACGCCAACTGTTTCTTTAGGAAGGACTCCATGACGTATATTTTTGAGTGGTGTTTGGAAAAGTTCGCCCCTCAAACCATGTACACCGCTGCCACCGTCTTGGCTAACACTTTGCCTGTTGTGTTTGATCAAGACAACAATGCTGTGGATTTCATTCCTACGTTGCTTAACTTTTGGAACTCCAACAGTGGTAAGGCGTTTGAAGTGAGTATTTTGGATTTGTTAGGGAGATTCTCTGCTTGTGCTTTCACCAAATTCTCCTCTGGTGAATGTGATCTTGAACGTCAGAAATACCTAATTTTCACAGAGACTCAAATGGATTTTATCTTCAACAAGATTCAGACAAATTTAAGAAACACTCAGAGACAAAACAGTTTCTTTGGTGTTGCTAGAATTTTGGTGTATTCAATCACACAGGAGAATTTTGATGAATTCCATGTCAAATTACATACTCTTTTGAAGTCTTTGGAAACCTTTGCCCACCCTTCCAACAGTGGTCCATGGTCCAAGCTGATTGCCCGATTCTGTCACAGATTCATCACCCGATACCACAAGAGGTACCTGGATCAGGAGAGCGACGAGAGAGAAGAACCAGTCCCTGAATTCCTTGTGCTCACCGAACAGATCAATGAGAAAATCATCCATGGATTCACCGAAGTTGTTTTGTTGGGGTCACAGGCTAAGAAGGACAACGATGCTAATTACCATGTGAGTGCTATTTGTTATCTTGCCGACTTGAAAGCTCCGAACCAGTTTGCCATCTTGGACAAGATTTTGATGGATCTGTACCAATCTTTGACTGATCAATTTGTCAATTCGAGTCATCGTATCATTGTAGCTTTGAAGCAGTTCACCGAAGTCTCCAGATTCATGATCACCAATCCGTTGTACAGCGTCCACATCACGAATCTCTTGACGTTGTTGTTGAGCAAGATTGGTAGCAACGATATCAACTTGAACAACTCCATCTTCAACGTGTTTGTCACCATCACTTCGTCCTTACAGCTGAAGGATTTGTCGACAGCAGAGGACGAGTTTGTCTCTTTCGAGTCAACCACGGCCAACTTTATCAATGACCATCTCTTCTTCATCAAGGAACATCCGGGCGAGAAGTTCCAGCCAGACGAGAAGGAGCTTCACAATGCCTTTATTGCATCCACAAAGGCCTTCAAGGATATCATCCGTGTGTTTATTGAAAAGATGGTTGTTCTCTTGGAAGCTGATTTGAACGAGCGGTTTGTTTTCAAAATCACCCAGACCATTCTTATTTTCACTGAATCGTTGGGTCCTGATGAGTTTGAATTTTTCAGCACGTCTATCAAAGAGAAGGTTTTGTCTGGCGATTTGCCTAGTGTTGATGGGAATGAAGCGTTGATTGCCAACTTGGTTGCGTCTGTTGTGAAGAGAGACAACACCAAAACTGTTGAATTCTTCCACATCGTTGAGAAGTTGATCAGGTTTGAACTTGAACAAGGGGCCGGCACTATCAGAAACATGACATCCAAGTTGTTGCCCTCTGATTACAAGCTAGTTCTCTACATCACCGTCATCAGTGAAGTCATGGCCGTTTCCAATGGCAGTCTCTTAGGCGTCAGAAACGAACTTCTCCAGCTTGTCAAGGATCTTTATCATGATGTAAAGAACCCTTCGATTTTCAGTTTATGTGCTTACATTGTCCATAAGACCTTGAAGAATTTGACGAATATCAAGTTGAAGGAGAACAGAATGTTCCAGTCAGAGCCTCTCCATGATGATGTTGCCTCCCGTTGGGGTGCCAGACAGTTTGATAAGAGTCGTTTCAACAAGGAGAATTTACAGTTCGATTGGTATCAACCGGGTAAGGCCGAAGTCGGGTTTGCTGTAGAATTGTTTGAAACTGTGATTGTCGAAGCTTTGTCTCAGTTGGAAGAAGCCTCCAAGTTGAACTCATCTGATCTTTCCGCGACTGATGGTGTCTATAAGAATTTGCTGTTCATTG
Source organism: Waltiozyma chaumierensis (assembly GCA_030566875.1). NCBI lineage: Eukaryota > Fungi > Ascomycota > Saccharomycetes > Phaffomycetales > Wickerhamomycetaceae > Waltiozyma > Waltiozyma chaumierensis. The sequence continues at coordinate 35,957 of JAKUBK010000177.1, read as the reverse complement.
GCAATTCTCTTTCTGGTTGCAGCATGTTGTTTGATTCAGATTTCAACAACAACGACACCGTTGACGAAGCATTCAACAAGAACACGCTTGAGCAGAAGTTGAAGATCTTGAAGTCGTTGAGACACAACAAACAGGACGACCAAGAACTGAACATCGACATAGAGGAGATCACGAAAAGAGAAGAAGGCGACGATGTTGAACTTGAAACCGTTGTCTCCGATTCTGATGCGAATAAGGACGAGCTGAACGTTGATCTCACGTCAGATGCCAATATTGCTGCTGGTTTTGTTGAAGGGCCAGTTGTTGCAGACGATACCGCTCCAGCTTCCAGAGTTCTATCTCCACACACCGACGATGACCTAACATCTGTCATGAACTCTGCCGTTGCCTTCAGAGGCTTGAAGATCTACAACTGTAATTACTTTTTCGGGAAGACTGCAGCTGAAAAGAGAGCCCATTTCAACTACAACCATCTCCACGCGTTGAGATCGCTTATTGGCCAAGGTCTCCACAAGTTGTTTCTCTTCTCCTATGGCAACCAACTAGATAACACTCACGTTTTCCAAATGTTGTTACAAACAATTCGAGGATATTTCTGTGATGTGGGCAAGGAGTCGTCCTTTGATTTGGATGATCAACTGTTTATTGACTATTCCTTCTTGAAGAAGGTCCAATCCATTGGCAACTACAACAAACCCTTCAGCAGAACCCTCTTGGCTGCCAGATTTGAGAAGTATCACAGACAAAGAGTCATCTTGCACTCCACCAACAGATTCAAGACCAAGTTGGACAAGTTGTTGTTGAGTGATATCACCCAGTTATCCACCTCTGCCTATGCCACGATTTACCACCCGGCACAGGTCGTCTTGATCGATACCATCAAGAAGTTGATTGGATCCTACAGTTATGTGTTGAATATCATCATTCAAGATCTCGAAACGTTCATCCACACAAAAGATATCAAGAGAATTGAATCCGCCTTGAGGATTCTCAGATTGAAGAAGTTCCACGCCAAAATCCTCCAGGATTACAAACATATGCCCAAATTGCTCTCTCTTATTGAACTCGCCTTGAAGATTGACGACGATATGGTCCATACAATGGCCCAGAAGTGTTTCAATGACTTTGCCAGCTCAACAAAGGTTCCATCTGCTATTGCGATTTTGGATTTGAACGAGATCGATTCGGCCATTAGACCTCCAGATAAGTGTATTGACCTAGAAATCAACACGGTCAGAGCCGCAAAGGATTTGAAGAGAAAGGAATACATTGATATCCTCACCGGTCTTCAGAAATATGTCCTTGAACAAGAGTCCACGAACGACCACTGGAAGATTTCTCTCCTGCATATCAGATTCTTGGCTTACATCCAGAGTTACTATGAGATCGAAACCAATCCAGCTATTCTCCAATTGATCATGCAGAGATCCCAAACCCATCATCCTACGTTATTGAAGATGTGTCTCCAATCTTTGGGTAAGATTTATGATAAGATCGTGGACTTTGCCGCCTACAAATACAATTTGTACAATTCCTTTGATGTGAATTATATCAGAGATGGTCAGATTCAAGTTGATACTACTTGTGTCAATTTTGGTTCAAAGTATTACAAAGAGATGGAAAACTTTGATAATCCTGAATTCTTTATCGACAATACTTGTTTCAAAGGGTTCTACTGTTGGAGCAAGCAAATGAATGCTATTAAACCTGGTATGTCCAACTTGAATGACGATTTGAGTGCCTCTGACATTGCTGCTTTAAGATCCATTGGTAGGTTCTTTACTAAAGACTGGGTCATTTCTGTTTTCAAGACTCTTTCTGAAGACAATGAATCCAAGGCTCTTTTCCAAGGTGCTAATGTGTCTTTTATTGCTTCTATGGTTCAAATGGCCAATGCTGGTTTCACTTCGATTGATTATGACGATTTCCTTACTTTGATTGACGCCTTGTACGATAAGGATGACAAGTCAACCTCTATTATTTCCATGGAAGTGATCTGTGGATTATGGACTGCTACAAAGTATTCCACACAGGATCAATGTAAGTTGAGAGACCAAACCGTTGAAAAGTTTTTCGATTTGGTGTTATCAACAGATTTGACTCCAGAAACATCAACTGTTTGGCAGATTATTTTCTGGTGGCAAACGGCCAAGATTGATTTCAGAAGAATCCCTATTTTAAGAGATCAACTGGATCAATTGATGAAAATTGACTTGGACTCAGATTCCGCCTTCATTACATCAGCTCGTTTGTCATTTGCTACCGCTTATATCTCTTCCATTGGTAGAAAATTCCACAAGTCTAAGGAGTTACTTGAGGCTCTTCCTTTGAATCATCCTTACCAAATGGTACGTCATAGTATTGCTAGGTTAATGATTCTGTTTTCAACTATTATGTCAGCTCATTGTTTCGACTCTTTCGATGAGTTTTTAAGATTTGAAAACAAATCTGAATTAGGTTCAAATGTCTACTATTACGATGAAGAAGCTATTTTATTATTCACAGAGATTTTCGAAGAAACAGAAGCTGCTAGAATTGCCACTGATGGTCTCACCGTTCAAGAAGTTCTTCATTCAGATTATTATTATCGTTCATCCACTATTATTGAATGGTTGCACGGTATTTTATCCGGTTCTATTGGTTCTGGATTCACCAAGTTGATCAAATCACAAATCGCTCCGTTCTTGATGAAGTTAGTGAACAACAGAGAATTATGTAAATTGGGCCCATTGAATCCATCTTCTCTTTACATCCAATTATCCTTACTTAACTATCATCAAGAGGATATTCCTGATCTTTTGGAAATGATTAACGTCCAGCATTCTTCCATTTATCAACTTCAACTCCAATTATCATTTATTCAGGGTTTTTTCTCTCATCAATTGCTTCAACTTACATTTGATCAAAAGGTTTTCATTCTCAAGAGAGTCAATACGTTATTGTTCCATGATTCGGTTGAAATTAGAACAAAGGCAGCTTCTGTTCTATCAGGGATTATTCATAATTCCAAAGATCTTTCAGTGGTTGAAAATTTTTTGACTACTTATAAGAAGACGCTATCAAAGGTCAAACCAAAAAAGCAATTAACAAACGATCAAATGATCAAACTTCATGGTTCAACCATTGGAATAGGGGCTTTGATTTCTGCGTTCCCTTATTCATCTCCCCCACCAAGTTGGATGCCTGAACAAGTGTACACATTAACCAAAGTATCTTCTGTCTCTGGTTTGGTTGGCAAGTCTGCTAAGGATATCTTGAGTAATTTCAAGAAATTAAGAGCAGATACTTGGCACATTGATCGCGATTCGTTCACTGAAGAACAATTGGAGGGTTTAGAAGGTGTTTTATGGAGAAGTTATTTTGCGTAATCGATCATGAGATTAAATACGAGTTATTACGTGTCTATCAAATAAATATGAATTTTGTTTTTGATCTCTAAAAGAAGTTCGAAAATATTTGTAGCAGGTGAATATATATATATATCCAAGAGGAGTACTGTATATAAATCCACCTAACTAATCCACATATATTATTCCTGAGAATTTACAACCAGTGTGTTGTTGCAGGTTCCACTTGTTGTTTCTGTTGTTGTTGTTGCTGCTGTTGTTGTTGATCTTGTGGTTCAATTTCACTTGATTTGGATGCTAATTGGATGGCAGGAGGAAGAGCGGTGCTCATTAATTTTCCATGATTATCTTTTGGGGTATTGACCTCGCCATTAGTACCGGAAACTTGGCCATTCCACTCATCAATCTTATTGCTCTGTGATGGATGGTAGACACCGGCTTGAATTGGAACACCCTTCTCTGGAACAGCAATAGTTAGCATACCCTTGGACAAGTAAGGCGAATCGTATTCTCCATTAACAAATGCTTCAGGAGCTGCGTTTGCATCTGGTTTCTTTGCCGCCAATGGTGTCTGTTGTTTCTTCAATTCTTCTTGGTTCTTCTCGTCGTTCTTTTGTTGTAATTGTTGCTTCTGTAAAGCCCAGTCAAAGACGTAATCGTATCTGTAATGTTCTTTGTTGAAGACATCTCTGAATAATCTTCTTAAGTACATGTAATCTGGTTTGTCTTCAAACCTCAAAGACTTTGTGTAACTCAAGTAGTGAACAAATTCAGTAGGTAAGCCTCTACCCAAAAGCTCAGAAGGAACAGTCATCTTCTTCTCCATGATTCTGTCATACTTTTGTCTCTTGGAACCGGCTTTGAGCCCTTGCCATGGCAAAGAACCCTTGCAGAAATAGATCAAGACATAACCCAAACTCTCTAAATCATCTCTTCTGGATTGTTCAAGACCCAAATGAGTATTGATACTGGCATATCTGGCAGTACCAGTCAAGTTCTTATTCTCTCTGTATGGGATATGCAAATGTGTTCTTGGATCTCTGTACTTCTTGGCCAACCCAAAATCAATGACGTTGACTTGGGAACCTCTCTTCCCAATACCCATCAAGAAATTGTCTGGCTTAATATCTCTGTGGATGAAACTTCTGGCATGGATATATTCAATACGACACAACAATTGATCTGCTAAGAGCAAGACAGTCTTCAAACTGAACTTTCTTTTACAGTAGTTGAACAAGTCTTCTAATGAAGGACCCAACAAATCAATGACCATAGCGTGGAAATCACCTTCTGTACCAAACCATCTAACAAATGGGATACCAACACCACCACTCAAGGCCTTGTAAACTCTAGCTTCGAATTCAAGCTGTGGATGTCTGGTCATAACAGACTCCAACTTGATGGCCACTAGCTCACCAGATATAATGTTGGTACCTAAGTAAATGTCACCAAAAGAACCACTACCGATCTTACGACCTATACGGAACTTTCTACCGACTCTCAAGTCTAATTTTGGATTGATTTCTGACATCTTGTGAGTGTTCGATTTATATATATGGGCGTGTGTATGTGTGCTCTGGATGTAAATGTGGTAAAACTGAAGTCTGAGGTATTCTATGGATTGATGAAGGATCACAAAATATCAATAGATAGATGACAGAAAAAAGAATCAGAAATAAGACGTAAGAAGTAAAATCACTGAATGTAAATGATGGATTAACAATGGGATTATTTTGTAGTGTAGAAAATGAGATGGACTTGATAAAGACCTTGTTTTGAAATTCTTATCCTAGTGTGTTCGATCGTTGTTGGGGCTTTGTCTCCTTACCTGCTTTTCGCCATTTGAATTTTTGTGGTTTAATTTTTCTGAGCATCATCAGCCCGTGAGAAATTTTTGGGTTTGTCTATAAAGCCAAAGAAATTTCTATTTTGGGTAATTGTTTCAAATTGATTCAGCATCAGGAAAAAAAAACCAAAATAAAAAAACACAAAAAAGCTCCCTCATCTATGAGGTTACGCGATTATTATCAATTGGTTACCCGGTTGAACCAATAACAATCATTTATGCTACTTTAATGGGATTTTTCTTTACTAAGTTCTAGCTTTCTTGTCAATTGCTGATAATCCCAACCAAGATCTACATTTTATACAGTTGTAGAATGAATTTCTTATGCTGTATATACATATTCCACCGCTGGACTATGCATGGGTAGAACTTGGTTCTTTGGTCGACGTCTATTAGTCATGACTTTAAGTACAGCTGATATCAGAATATGAGGAATGTACATGTAAATAATATATATTTATAGTTCAATTGCTGCGCCATAAATTAAAATGAATATATATGTATGCTGTAATTTATGTCTAGGGATATCTATTTACTGCAACTGATGAGGCATCATAGTATCATTAAAATACGTTATAGATAATATTGGGAATATATTAAGGATTATTTAAATTATAGATCATGAATGACATGGGTGTACCAAGTTAGAATTCATTCACCATGGATTGGTTGCCACTAGTGAACTATTAGAGATTAACAAAAATTGTGAAAAAAAGCGATAAGTGTGAAAAGAAAACCAAGAATCAGGGGATCCCACACAGTCAATGTAAAAGACAAATAAATAGTTCTTGTTCTTCTGTTCAGCTACCAGCGGAAATACAGTTACAATGATAGTGATATTAGAACAAGAGATGGCTAATCAGTTATAAGCTTATTTGGTGATGGAGCTTAAGAGAGACTTGACCTTAGCAACAAATCTCTTGATGATGTTCTTCTTTTCAACTGTAGCTTCTTCAGTGGCTTCAGCAGCTTCAGTGGCAGCTTCTTCAGTGGCTTCAACGGCAGCAGTAGCTTCTTCAGTGGCAACTGCAGTGGCTTCTTCAACGACTGGAGTGGTTTCTTCAACAGCGACAGCTGGTTGTTCTTGGACTGGGACTTCTTGTTGGGTCTTAACTTCTTCAGACATTGTGTTAGATATTTGTTTGAATAAAGGAGGGGTAAGAGAACCGTTACATAACGATTAATTTGCCACCATGAAATATTACAGGGATCTGAGCACCTTTTATATATAAATTTATAATTTTTTTTTTGCTGCAAATATTCCTGGTATGTATGTACACAAAACGGATTTGCATTACACAAAGAAAATGAAGTGCTTCAATTTCGCGCCATATATTTATTAAATAACTCAGTCGGAATTATCCCTAAATATAGAACATTTTAACCTTCTAGCTAGCCACAATTTTTGAACAGCTAAGAAAATATGATTCATCATTCTACAAAAACTGCTGCAGTTCTTATCTTTAATAACCATCTTACACATCGACAAAATTCACCAAGAATATTTTAGTTGAGGCAACTTTCGACAACCCTATGCACTGTGCAGGCTTTGTTTTTGAATATGTAACTTTATATAACCTGTTGGAATCTGTGTCATGCAAAGTTCCTACGGAGTTACCCTACTCCAGCCGTTTCAAAATCCTTTCAACCTTCAACGGTCAAGCGGGCTTAAGCCTTTTCAAGTTGCGATTGCTTTATATCAATTAGTAGATTTTCTTTTAGATACTATTTTTTATTTGTTGTGTTAGAAATTGAAGAACTTGCGAGTTCTCAAACCTGGTGTTAAAACTTAAAATAATTTTTTTTATGCCACAAATTTGTTTATATAACTAGGACAAGATACACGAATCTTCTGAAGACGTATCCGCACGCGGTGTAGTACTGAACAGTGCATGTGGGCTGTAATAATTTAGGGCACTATCTCTGGATTATTCCGCCTAGATACAACTTACGAGAATACTTGACAATTGACAACTCCGAACAATTTCTCTTTTAAATACTGAAAGTTTAAAAACATTAATTGCTATATTTGTTGTTATCAGCTGATCGGCGTTAACCACTAGGTTTAAAATATTAAAAATCACATATTCATTTTTTTTTTTTTGGATCCTTCCTATTCTTGCAAAATTCCGCATGAGCGGGTATGAAAATTTTGACAGGTTTTTCGTCTGTCTGGCGCCATATAATTTGGAATTTAGGGCTACAGACAGGTATGCCACCTAACAACTCAGTTGGCTAGCCCAGCTATGCCTGATCCTAGTTTAGAATCTAGATTCTATCGCCCTTTTAACTGAATATTATTCTTTCACACGTCGATATAGTACATATTAGCATCTATATATATATTGGGATAACTGGGATGAATATACTTACAATTTATTAATCTACGTTTAATGTACGTTGATCTGCAGAGTTAAATAATCTAGTATGATCAAATCTATTTTAAAGACCTTAACTTTTGATAATTTCAACCTTAGCTCTTTCCCAGATCTTATTAGTAACCCCAGATTCTCCAGCATCGGTGTTATCAGAATCAGCTCTCTTAATATATAACTTAGCATACGTACCACCAGAGTTTGGCTTGATGAAACTACCGGGGTTGATAACAAGAACATTCTTGATAATTTTAGCGAAAGGTTTCAAATCTGAAGGTAAAATGAGAACATCAGGGACAGATTGAAACTCTGTAAGACCCAAATATGGAACATTTAATGGTTCTACTGATGGGAAAACTGGGAAGAATTTTCTTTGTTCGATAATGAAATTGACAATTCTTTCAAATCTATTTGGATTGGAACTCTTGCCAATTATATCCTTTAAATTTCTGAAAATATCAATGTTGGAAGCACCGAGGGAGATATCGTTTATTTCGAAAATCGAAGGATTTGGATAAGGAATGAGGTTTGGCATTGATTTTAGTTTTGGATAAGCTGGTTGTGGATAAGCTGGTGATCTTGTGAGGATATCTTTGACATCTGGAATCATTATGATTTGAATTTCTGGGTTGATATTTGTTAGAGTAGATTTGATTGTGTTCTTGTAAATATCATCAAGACCAGTGAAGTTCTTGAATTCTTCTGGAATATCACCATTTGCAATAGCTCGATTGTTAACATCGACAAATGGACCCAATAAAATGACAACGTTGGCATTGTTCATTATTTCTTCAGTTGCTTTGACAAAGACATCAAAATTCAATTGAGAATTCAAAGTGAATGGTCCTTTGAAGATCAAAATCTCCGTATCATTCTCATGATTCAATTCGTCCACATCAAACACAGATGGGCCTAACAAAGGTGGATTCAAAACCTCAATGACATGGAACCACTGTCCAGTTGGATTCTTCCCCTTAACACAAACAATCTGGCCAGGAAACAATTCAAAGTTGTCCAACTTACTCAAGTCCAAAGGAATACGTTTCCCGACACCTTGTAATCTTGAAGTCTCCAAACATAAAGATTGGGAGTTCAAGCCATCGATAACAGTAGGATTATCACTGACGATTCTCCCGACAGAATATATCTCATCTTGGGATTGAACCGTAGGATTACTTAATAAGATCTTGAAATGTTCAGCAAAGATCGTAGACATAGCTTCGATCTGTTCATCAAGAACATCGGCACTTTCTAATAATTTCATTCTCATAGAACGGAAATTATACTTGTGAGCTTCTGCTGAAAGGGCGATTTTGGACTTCACAGAGGTTTCTTCTTTGTTGGTTTTCAAAGATTCGTTCAAGGATTCAATAACTTCGCCTGGTTGTTGGGTTTGTTTGAATGGAGACGATTGTAATGGGGTCGTCAGTAATTCATGTTTGTTTGAAGTTTCCGATTTCAATGGTGTTTCTTGTTCCAACTTTACTCTTTTCAAAGCTGGTGTGGTTACAGCAGATTCATATTGAGAGGGAGAAGAACCAAAGTTTAATGGAGATGAGGCAGTTGGCTTTAGTTTTCTGATTTTAAGATTGTTAGGTGTACGTGTTGTATGTTTCTTGGCCAGTTTATCTTGGATGTATTGTTCCAGTTTGCTGAAGTTTTCTATGTCAAACGTGTCATTGTTGTCGTTCTTAACAGTAACGAAGGTTTCCCAGTTGATGTAAAGTTCCTCGACAGAGAAAGAGAAAACCTTAAGAAGATGTTCCAGTTTTGGTACAAGTTCATCTGGGAGTTTGGCACCGAAATACTTGGTGAATTGGTTGGACATTACGAGCACTTTGAGATATGATGGATTCTTCTGTGGTAATTTGAAACCAACCCGAGTGCTTAACAGACGCGTCAATTGTCGATTCACACACAGTTTATAAAATTGTACTAGATTATTTGTAAAGATCAGACGCGACAAACGCGAGAATAAATCTTGTCAACAAATTTTGGAAAAGCTGGACTTATGTAAGGTATTACGTCAGCTCAGTAAGAAATTAGTCAATTTATTTATGAGAATGACTTCTGAATCCTGTTCTTCATATATAGTTCATCTTATAGTTACGATTATATACAAACTACAATATTTGCTAATCAGAGTGACTGTGTCTTTTTCTTCATTTTACCGCCAAATATTGGTGGTTTACCAAGTTCAATCAGAATTATTTCCCCACATCCGGGCTAGTAAATTTTAACTTGTAAGTTGTAACATCTGACACAAAAAAAAACCCCCCATCTGATCACAAAACCATCCTATTTTGCAAAGAGTGCCATTGTACACAAGTGCAACGACCACTGTCCACAAATATAGATAATAGATAAGTTCCAGATATAATTTTAAAATCAAAGGATGATTTCCAAAGCAGAATGTATCACATCTTAGCCTGATCAAGAATGTTTCAATAGCTTACCACTTAACCAATTATTGTCAAAGATTGAAAAACAGAATACCTTTCAAAACCGATAAATTAGCTAAATAGAAGACTTACCCATTAGAAAAGATCCTTAATTTGCTACATATATATATATATATTTTTTTTAACTTCATCTCAGAATTTGCTAGATTTTATTTTGACTATTCACTGTTTTAACCAACAAGTATCCTTTGATATCTATATTATTGCTTCCAATTCGATCGAAGAAATGAAAATCCAAGTTTTCATCCACTATCTGTTAATTCTAGGCACGATAGTACAAGCTGGCTATTTTGTCCAATTAAAGAAACCTTCCACTTTAAGTACCTTACTAAAGAATGATGATATTGTGAAGACAACCAATCATATCCGTCCTTTTGTTGAAAAGATTATCTCCTTTGGGAACTTTGAAGGTTTCTCAGGTAACTTCACCAAAGATGTCATCAAAAGATTGAAGTTGAATCCCTTAGTTGCAGATATTGTTCCTGATTATACCGTGAAGATCAATGGTTTCGATGACTATGAGACACAGTTCAATGCCCCAAGACACCTAGCTAGATTGTCAAGACATGACCAGCTTCCAACAAACAGTACACCAGTAAATTATTACTATGACAATAAGCACCAAGGTAAGGGAGTTTATGCATATATCATTGATACGGGTATATACAAGGAGCATCCTGACTTGGAAGGAAGAGCAATCTTAGGTGCAGACTTCACAAGCGAAGGTCCAGGTGATAAGAACGGACATGGTACACATGTTGCTGGTGTTATTGGCTCGAAGACATTTGGTGTTGCCAAAGACGTTACCTTGGTGGAGGTTAAGGCCTTGGATAGTTTAGGACAAGGTTCTTTAACTACGGTAATATCCGCCTTAGAATTCGCTGTCAACCACAGAAAGAAGCACGGTGTGTTTGGTGTTGCCAATTTATCACTTGGTGCTGTCAAGAACAATATCTTGAACCAAGCAATTGAAGCTGCAGTAGCCTCTGGTTTGGTCGTGGTTGTTGCTGCTGGCAATGCTAACGTTGATGCTTGTATTACATCTCCAGCTAGTTCCCCGCAAGCCATCACAGTTGGGGCCATTGATGACAGAAGTGACAATATTGCGGGCTTCTCTAATTGGGGTTCCTGTGTTGATTTCTTTGGAAGTGGAGTTTTGGTTCAAAGTTTGAGTATCGATGATGACAACATCCCATTGGTTTTAAGTGGTACGTCCATGAGTGCTCCTGGTATCACAGGTTTAGTTGCTATTTTGTTAGAAAAGGGCATCAAACCAGAAAATGTCCAAGAGAAACTTGTCCAGATGAGTACTCTTGGGGTTATTGATGAAAGCAATTTCATCAAAAGAAAGCTGACTCCAAATAGAGTCATATTCAATGGGGTCAATAAGATTGACGATTTCTACCCTTATTCTAACGATGGGGAACTTGATTTCTCCAATTACTTTCAACCTGAACGTTTGACTGAGAAGTCTTATAATCCACAAAATGTTGGAGGCTTGGACAGCAAGGGAACTAAGAAGGTTACCATTTTGAAGCCTGTGCTGATTAAAGGAAAAAGAGAACTTGGAAGTCTCAAAACATAATGATGTGGATGGGTGAGTGACTAGTTGAAACCATGAAACTCCGTTTTCAAATTGAAGTAGTCTTTTTTTTATAAATTGAATTGAAGCTTAAATTGAAATTAATTAAAACACTTCCAGTGAACCTTAAAACTTTGCATATACAATTAAACCGGTCTGTACCGGATAAATGTAGTAAATGATCATAATACATGTATTTGGTACTATACTGTCTGTCTGTTAGAAATTCTAATAACGTACAACTGAAAATACAACTGTAAGAGTTGAACACGCTCTTCTATACCACTTCAAAACTACTCGTCATCTTCTTCATCGTCATCTTCGTCGTCACTTTCCTCATCTGAAGAAACCTCACCACCTAAAACTTTAACCTTTTCTTTATATTCTTCCTTCTTTTCCTCTAGATCACCAAGAACTAACATCAAGTCATCTAGCTCTGATCTAGGCACCATATCTTGATCGATTACGGCTTGGCTCTTGGCTTCCTTTTGCTGTGATTTCAAATCTGATAGTTCCTTTGATAATCTTTCATTTTCAATTGTGAGTTTGGAAGATTGCTCAAGCTTAACCCTCATATCTTCTAATTCTTTTAGAAGGTTAGAATTTTCTTCATTGATCTTAGAAAAGTTTTGTGATTGAGTGGTGTTTATAGATTCTAATTTCTTCAGCTTTTCTTTCAAATCGGATAATTCCTTATTCGTGGATTTGATTTCGGTTACGGTGGTTTCCTTATCAGTCTTTAGAACTTCATTAGATTTCTCAAGTTCTGTGATTTGTAGAGTGGATGATTTCTTCAATTCTTCAAACCTATTGGACAAGTCCTTGTTTCTTTGTTCAAGTTCAGTGGTCAAGACCTTCTTTGCGTTATTCCCTTCAGATAATTGCAGTTCAAGAGTTTTGTTTTTCTCAGTGATTTCGATTAATTTGGACTCGTAATCATTGGTGGTATCTTGCAAGGTTTTCTCAATAGAAATCAAATCCTTCTTAGAAATCTCAGATATTTTTTCTAATTCAGTTAATTCCTTCTTCAAAACATTCAAAGATTCATTCGATTGTTTCAATTCGTCAGAAAGTTTCTTGATTTTCAAATCATTCTCACCTTGAGCCTTCTCCTTTACCGAGGACACTGAATCCTTCAATTCGATCTCAACCTTCTTCAGTTTATCAATCTCAATCTTCTGATCTTGGATTTCCGATGAAAGTGAACTTATCTTTTCAGTATCGGAGGTATTTTGAGAGATTAAAGACTCGTTCTTAGTGACTAAATCGGCAAGTTTCTTCTCAGATTCAGATAAATTGTCAACCTTGGTCTTGAAGTCAGCCTCTAAAGATTTCAATTTAGTTTCAGTCTCATTCAATAATTTCTTTAAAGGTTCAACTTCAGAAGCAATAGCCTTAGAATTTTCTAAATCCTTCTTGACAGTAACATGTTCTTTCTCAGAGTTTGAAACAGATTTTTTAAGATCAGCCAACTTCTTCTGCTTATCTTCCAAATCTCCGGTCAATCTCTCCTTATCTGAAGTAAGTTCTGAAATCTGGTCCTTTAAGCCACTAAGTTCCAGATCCAATTCAGACAACTTGGCTTCATGGGACTCTTTCACAGAGTCAAGTTCTTCCTCTAATTGATGGACCTTTTCTGAGTATTCCTTCGTAGAAGAGCTAGAATTTTCTGTTAGCAAGATTCGCTCCTTTTCAAACTCTTCAGATTTCTTGGTGATCGACTCTTTCAAAGTTGAGATTTCCTTCTCTAGCTTGGAGATCTTTGTATTGGATTTCTTCTTCTCTTCTTTCAAATTACCTGTCAATGATTTGATGCTCTGTTCTTTGGATCTGATTTCTTCAGAGGATGACTCTAATTGCTCCTTCAAATCAGAATGTTCCTTCTTCAATGTTTTAAATTCCATCTTAGAATCCTTCAACAATTTCTCAAATTCGATAACCTTGGTCTTACAAATGTCCAATTCACTCACTATAGCTTCATACTCCTCAGATTTGGACTTGTACTTCTGTTCAAGCTCCTTGATGGTCGATTCGAAACTTGTTTTGATACTTTTAAAAGAGTCGACTTCGGCATTCAAATCAGAAATCTGTTTCTTAAGGTCAATCTCAGTGGCATCGTAAGATTTCTTCATATCTTCGATTTCCTGCTGTAAAGTTTCCTTAGATGAGACAATATCATCAAGCTTGTCCTTAAACTCAGACACAGTCTTCTCGGCAGCAATCTTCTCGTCTTTCAAAGCAGAAACTGTTTTCTCCGACGCTTCAAGAGAAGTTTTCAAACCATTGATCTCAGCAACCTTAGCCTTGATATCGGTTTCAAAGGATTCAATCTGACAAGTCTGTGCTTCTAATCTCTTAGCACTTTCAACCTTAACAGTGGTTAAATCTTGAATTTGGGATTCCATCAAAGAAATAGATTCCTTATTGGAGGCGGTCAATTCAGCGACATCATCTTCCAACTTCTTCATAGCTGCAGCCTTGGATTCCTCAATCTCCTTGATTTGCTTCTCATGTGAGGATTTCAAGAGCTCTGATTCATCCTTGGTGGAAGCTAATGATGCCATTAAATCTCCAATCTGACCTTCAAACTTAACACACAAAGACTTAGAAGAGTCCAACTCAGTCTGAATGTTCTTCAAGCTCTCTGACGTTGTAGCCAAGTCCTTTTGCAATGAAGACGAGTTTTCCGAATGTGCAAGCTTAGAAGACTGTAATTCTTCAGAGATCTTCACATTCTCAGCTTTCAATTGGTCATTGATTGTGTTCAACTTTTCAGCGGATTCCTTCATCTGCTGCAACTCTGCCTTAACAGAGTTCAATTGCTCTTCAAACTTCTTCTCAGAAGCAAGCAACTTGGTCTGTAGTTCAGTCTTCTCTGTCGAAATAGCGTTATAAGTGTTAGCTAAAGATCTGAGCTTATCGGATAACTGTGTGATGATTGCCTTATTCTTTTCGTCGGAATCCTTTAATTGAGATAGTTCCCTTTCGATCTTGACCTTTTCATTGGTTACAGTTTTCATCTCAGAATTCAGCTTGGTGAGATCAGCAGACATACTATCAACTCTTTCCGTCTTGTTCTTCAAGTTCTGTTCCAGCTTGGCGATAGTGGTAGAATGGTTCTTGATCTCCTTCTCAAGTTTGCTCACTTGATTGCTCAAATTGTCCTTTTCCTTGGTGAGTGTGAAGAGTTCTCTACTCATTTTGTTGATACCATCTTCGGCCTTTTTCTTCTGTTGAGAGACAGTTTCTAATTCGGATTTCAATTGAACAATTTCCTTCTCCTTGGATGATATCTTGTCAGAAATCGATTGGAAATCAGAATCTTTCTTAGTGGACAAGGTGGAAAGATCTTGGTGTAACTTCTTCAAGTTTTGAAGTTCTGTTGAGACAGACTTCAAATTGTCTGTGAGCTTACCATGTTCCTCTTCCAATGTTGATAGTTTAGTCTTTGTGGCATCAAATTCACTGTTCAATTTGGTATAACTCTCTTCGACATTAGTCAAATTCTCCTTGAGTTTCGATTCTTCTTCCTTGGAAGATAGTTGGAGCTCTTCGAACTTCTTTGAAACTTCAATGAATCCACCTCTGAGCTCTTCATACTTTTCGAAACTTAACTTCCCAGAAGATTCAACAGTTGGATCTTGGTTTAATACATTCTTAAACCTGTAGAAGTTTTCCTTGACAAGTGACACAAACACAGGCTCTAAGAACACTTCAGGCAACCCAGTTTCATCTTTGGATGGATTGAGTATGGAATCTTGTTCAAAATCCGCAAAGTGCTTATTCTCTTTGAACTTCAAAATTCTGAACGAGTAATTATCCTTGCCCAGTCTCTTAACAATCATCGAATGTAGATCGACTCTAGGAATTGGTGATTGGGAGCTAGAGAATTCAAAGATGACACCAACTAGGATAGTAACAAGACCCTGGACCAAATCATTCCCTGAATTAGAAGCGGTCAAGAAAGACAATAATGCATTCAAATTGGAAGAATCAGTTAAGAAATCGTCAACAGCTGCAAAGTCCTCATGCAACCAAACAATAAGTAGCGTCAAATAACCAGAGGAAATTCGAATATCGGAGTTGTACAAAGTGGTGATCAGCAAACTACCGATAGATTGGATTGGAGTTAGAACTTCTTCATCTTCTTCTGGATTACCAATGGTGATGTTCTTGATCAGGTCTTTCAAACTGGACTCTTCCTCTGTAGTATCATCATTGAACAAATCGATTAAGATATAACTCGCGAACCAAACCTTATAAGGATTTAGCTTGAGTTCAGGATCATAATCAAGCAGAGTATGAAGAATGTTGGCCAGCTTAGGATCAGGTGTAGCGAACTCCTTATGGTTCTTAAGGAATACATCAATTTGGGTTTGCATAAAGACGTTTCTCACTTTGGCGTTTCCCTTGAAATAACTCGTCAAGACTTTAGCGGCAGCGACACGGATATCAAAAGCATGGACCGAGTTCAATAATAAACACCAATTCAATAAAGCGTTGACTATAGGAATCGAATTTCCATTATTGATTTCTTGAAGTTGGGTAGGTAAGGATGGGTCAATATAAGGGACATCAATCTCATTGAATTGTTCTTGAATATCACTGTTGTTGTGAATGAGACTTGAAACAGTAAGTAGAGCTGTGGCTCTGACAGAGTTTGGAAGGTTTTGAGAAAAGGAAAGTCTCAAAATGTGGAAGAAGATCTCAGATTTGAAGAACAGATCTTGATATTCTTTGGTGGACTCGTTGTCTTCAATGATGAACAACTTGACCAGATCTAGACACATGATGATATTCTGTAGCCTTTGATCGTTCCAAGCAATTTCCTCTGGTTCGTTCAACGGTTCGCTGAGCAAGAAAGCCAACTTTGGAAGACAGTTGGTTTCAAGAAACAGTTTCTGATTGGAAATGTTGTATCGTAGCAAATTGGAGAGCAAAGTAAGACAATCTTGAACAACGATACTGCCCCTGATATCACCTTCTTCATGAATAATATCAAACAACTTGTCAAAAGTACTATCAAATGCAATAAGTTTCTGGATGTTGAAGTTGTCATTGGCAATGGCTAGAAGAAGAAGGATTGCTTCATTTCTCACTGGGTCATGAACATCGTTCAAGATCTCAACCAACAACGGAACACCAAGTGTCGAATTAAGGAGCATCTCCTTAGTCTTCTTTGGACGAACAGAAACAAGAGATTCTAGAAGTTGTAATGTGTAAATTCTGATATGGAAACTATCGTTTTCAAGCAAGGAGACAATAGCTGAGATAATTTCTTGGTCTTGGGTCAATTCATCAGCAATCCAAAGGGAAAACTGATCAGTGTGTTGATCATCATCCTTCATAAGCAAAGGTGAGGGATACTTACCATTCTTGACTCGTGATTGTTGGGAAATCCAACCCCTGGTCATATCATCATCAGATTCACCTCTAATGAACAAGATCAATAAAGTTTCCAAAAGAGGTTTCATGATCTCAGAGTCAACAGAGTACTCCTTCAAAGTCGAAATCAAACCTCTGAGACCACTAGCAACAACTAACTCCCTATACCCTCTACTGAACCCTTTCAAAGTCAAAATAGCGGCCCTCTTGTCTGAAGCAAGTTTGGAATTGGCTAGTCTATCACATAACAAAGGAATGATCTCTTCCGCTGACTGTTGGGGAGCAGACCCACTTCCATTGTTGTTTATGAGCGTGGATATGATCTCCATGGTGGAATGTGGTTGTATGTTTCCTTCAAATGAACTGTTGAAGGAGTTGTAGAGGTTGTTATGATTCGGCCTTTTGGACCTGTATGTCTGGCGGTTGGGCTGCTGTTCTGGCGGCTGGCAGACTGTGGGCAGTACGACGACGAAATTTGATGGGTTCTGTTTGTTTACCTTTCGGAGTTTTGGAACGGGGCAACATTTTAACAACCATTTGATTCTCTTCAAACACTTAAATATCACCAGGACTAACTTAAGAACCAATAATGATCCTATGAACTGATCACTGGCTTCAGCAACATCCTATAATGAATCTTGTATCCACTTAGGAAAAAAAAAAAGAAAACTAATTCAGGAAACCCTCATCAGAAACTTGAAATACATTCGAAGACCATAATATCTTTTAACATGTCACAAGGAGAACTGCCAGAAACTGAAGTTGAAACTGGGGGCGTCTCAACTTTGTTTCCCAACCTATCACTACTAGAGCTCAACTTAAGCGAAGAGAGGGGTAGAGATCGCCCACTCAGCGATTGGTCCAAAAACGCACTCATCAGCTTACAAGGTAAGCTTGAAACATATCAATTTCAAAGATCCCAGAGATATCAGAACAAACTCATTAGGGACCAGGTTCCTTGTCATAAAGTAGTGGAGATGTTCAATTCTGCTTTCGGTTACGGTAGTTGGAACACAGAGATCCTTTCTATCGAAATCGTATCTAATGGAGAAGGCCCCAATTATTCTAAGGAGAGTAGTGTGAAGAGTGAAGTTCATAAAGAAGACACGGTGATTTCATTGACAATTGAAATGACACTATGGATCAAGTTAAGAGATGGAACGTATCATGATCAGACGTCTACGGCAAGCGTTATGAATTACAGTGTGAAATCTCAGGCCTTCAATAATTGTAGGAAGATGGCCTTTACGAACTGTTTGAAAGAGTCTGTTTTTGAGTTTAGACGGATTCTTATGGAACATGAAGAACTTATAAGAAAGGGGGATTTAATTGATCACAATCTCTTAGTTTGTCCATCATATGATTGAATTACCACACATATATTTTAGACCCATGTATCAATCAAATATCTATACAACGGTCAATAGAACCAACAACCCCATCACTTAAAGTTATAATCTCCACATCCTTCTCTTGTAATTCTTTAATTAGTTTCAACTCTGAAAAAGTGACACCACCAATGAAAACAAGGACAAAATTCTCCTTTGATTTGCCCACATTCAGATATCTTCCATTGCTTCTCTTTGTGAATTTGATGTTTTCTATAGCAGTGTTTGTTAAAATCGAGTTCAAGATGAGTTCCATTGACAATCTGGATTTCAAAGCAGATGAGGAGGACGGTTTATAACTGGACATGATGTTATCTAATATTATGAACCATTGGATACCAAATCGTTCCACCAATGCTGATTTCAGCTTGTTGTAATCCTTTTCCTGAATACCATCAAACTTGATTAATACTGAGAAGATCAATCGGACGATATATTTGATATCCATCTCACTGAATTCAACTTGACCCATTAAATTTTGAATAGCTTCAGAGTAAGTATCCTGGTGGTTGTTGATTTCGTCAAGAAACCTGTTAAAATTGGAATCCAATGAATTGACTCCTATCTCACTAATTAGCTTCTCACAAAGATCAGTATATTTGACAAGCAGCTTCTTATATGCTTCCAATTTATTCAAGTCACTGACGATATTTAAATCGCCCTTCTTAGCCTTCAAACTTTGGTACTGGGTTTGTAAATCCTTAGCTTCATTATTCAAGTATTTACAAACGGTGTCAAAATTCATGAACTTCAAAATGTCCCATAGATCGTCATTGAAGTAAACTTCCTCTGTATCATCTTGAATTTTGTTCAATTGGAAAGGTTTGTATTCTTCAATAATGTTGATAAAATCACAATTGTTTTCAACCAATTTCATAAGATCAAAGTTTCTTTCAACAATGATTAAATTAGTTAACAAACCTGAGTTCTGTAGTCCATCAACATCAACATAAAGCTTATTGAAACTTTTATATAGAGCATTCGAATATTCTCCATGGGAATGGTACACCTTATTAGGAACAAGTCTTGGATTCTCCTTAAGTAGTTTCAGGAGCAAAGCCTGTAATCGATTAATATCACCAGCTTTATAACGATACATCTGGTCCAAATCAATCTTGGAATTCAAATGATAAAACTCAGAAATGATATCATCTTGGATGAAAAGATCCCATTTAAGTAAATCCAAATATGATCCAACTGTTTCAAGTTCATATTTGAATGTTCTAAAGAATTTGCTTGTTAAAATGACAGATACATTGGATGTACCAATCTCCTTGATTCTTCTCTCTAAGATATCAACATTTGATAGCTTTGAGTCAACGATAAACACGACTTCACCTTCTATGACATCAAGTGTGTCTGAAAACCAACGGACCTGAGAAATATTTATTGTCTTTTGAAGTTTGGTGAATGGTATAAGATAATTAATGGTAGATGTTAAACTTTGATCAATGATAAGCGTTTTGGATTCAGTGGAGAAGAACCCTAAGAATTGAGCTAACGGGTCCATAGAACAATAATTTTTGAAAGGGAGAGAGGAATAGATAAGGAATTGAGTCCTAGTGTGGAACTTTACTTCAAATGTTTGATATTTACCATTGAATTATTAACAAGTATAGGTCAACACACATCCACCTGTGTACTAGTTTAGATGTCGATCAGTTCAAAAAAAATGGGTACCTGTTACTTGGAAGTTGGTACAGTAACCGCATATATTCCCGGTACCAATTTTAGTTTGGACCTAAAAAATGAATTGGTACCAGTTAGTTTCGCGGGATCTCTTTGAAAGACACGTGACTATGGACTAGTTGAATCCAAATCAATTATCCGTAATTTATATCATATCAGAATACAGATCTCTTTATCTTGATTTATTTTCTTCTGATCTTTCAACTTCTATATCTACTAAAATGGATCTTTTGAAATCACTCCATACTATTCCTTTACGAAATGTAAGTCCATGTTAAGCAGTGTTCAGAATCAAAAAGACTGAGTTACTAGCTAACTCTATTCGTCAGTTCATCAAACCAGTAGCAGCTGAGATATCATTACCATTTTATACTAGATTTCCTCAATCATATAGTACCATTCAAGACTCTACCACTGCTAATAGAAATAGTTTTAGCAATAATAGTACAAGCATCCATATTATAGACACTCCTGGTTCAAGCATCCGACATGATGTAATTTCAAATATTATCCTTGAAACCTACAACGACCAACCAAAAGAACATGGTAAATCAGGAGGACTAGTGGTAATATTTGATCTTTTGGACTACTGGACACCAAATGGGAAACTATCCAAATCCCTTTTTGACAAATTCAACCTCAAAGAACAACATTCAGATACAAAAACCAAACAGATAATAACCATATCAAGTTCTCAATGCCATAATTTTGCAGCACTTCTTTCCTTTTTATCCCAAATCCAAGAAGGTGAATTCTTCCAAGAGGAAATGAAGTCTTATCCCATCTCACTTATTATTATTGATGGATTATCTGTTTTGAATTGGGATATTATTGAAGCTTCAGTTTCTAATCAAGGATCATTAAACAATGTGGAGTGCGAGATGGACGATGATAACGTATTTAAAAGGGGATTTCTAAATGATCAATACAAACTATTATTAGACTGTTTAATCTCCTTACGGTCACATTACAATACTTCCATCATAACGACTTCCTTTGATAAAAATTATGGATTCGATTCATATTCTTCCTCTATCAAACACCCTACCACTAAGACCAATACTGCAATGTATGAAGAATTACGATACTTCAACTCCGATATCAGTGATGGTGAAACTGATGGGTCTTTGAACGGTGTTCCTATCGCTGGGTATTTGGAATGGTTTAAACATGTTTATTGTGTTAAGAAGGCTGTTGTTGCTGGTTCATCAGAGGATCAGGTCGTGGGGAAGTATTTCCCCATGTACACTGTAGGTTGTGATGAACTGGAATATAAGCAGAAAAACACAGCTAGCACTACAAGTAAAAAGAATGTTGGTCCTTTGTTGATTATGAATGGACGTGTCGTGTATCATAATTGATTAGTAAGTAGGAAACTCAGGATCAACATCCATCGACCATTTATACAGCCCACCTTTAACGTCCTTTGATTCGATTCCAAATTTATCCTTCAAATACTTCGTAGCGTATTGAGAATCATTACCATAGCGACATATGGTGTATACAGGCTTGGTTGTATCAAATGGCAAGTTGTCGGCCTCGTTGATTCTTTTAAGATTGTCCAATGGTAAACTGATTGAATGTGGGAGATGAACAACAGAAAAATGTTCCTTGGGTCTGACGTCCAGCAAGACATGACTGGAGTTCAACACCATGGAATTGTACTGCTCAGCGGTTATTCTCTCATCCTCTGTCAAAACGTTATAATTAAGAACACCACACCAGACTTCATAATCAATGGCACCAGACATGACCATCTCCTTAGTCAATTTCCCGGCAACGACATCATTACTACCATTTGAAGACGAACAAGCCACACAGTCCTTCTTTTTACCTCTCATCTTCACACATTTCCAGCTCTGAGCTAACCCATCATACCCGGAATACAATCCTAAGAACGGCTTGAAATTCTCAGCAGTGTACCAACCAGTCAAAACTTTAATACTCTCCAAGGCCATCATCACACCCATCAACCCAATCACAGGGCCAATAACCCCGCCATCTCTACAGGAAGTGACAGTATTAGGTGGAGGAGGAGCAGGGTAGAAACAGCGATAACAAGGCCCGATATCTTTGAAGTTCAAGATGGAGATTTGACCCTCAGTTCTCACACCAGAAGCTGAGACAATTGTCTTATTAGTAAGACAAGCAACGTCATTGATAAGGTATCTCGAATGTGGAGAATCCGTGCAATCCAGAACCAGATCATACTTTTCGAAGATATCAAACGCATTCTGAGTATCCAAACGATAACAATACGTCTCTATCTTAACATTTGGATTCAAACGATTCAAATACCATTTGGCACTATCGGCTTTAAACCACCCGACTCTCTCCGTGTCGTGTAAGATCTGGCGATGAACATTCGATATGTCGACGATGTCATCGTCAACTATCCCGATTTCTCCAACACCAGCACCTGTTAGATACAACAAAGCAGGACATCCTAATCCTCCTGCTCCGATTACTAATATCCTTGAAGATTTAAGACGCAGTTGACCAGTAAGGGATTGAGATTGTTGAACAGTCATTTGGCGGCCATATCTTTGGTATTCTTCTAGTGTTAAACTTTGTGATGTTCTCTTGTCATTAGTTTGGTCTGAAGATGTGGTTGGAGTGATAGATTGATTCGGGGAAGTTGATGAGTTCAATTGGGTTTTCAATTGAGCGTTTTCGAGTTCCAGTGAAGCTATCCTTTCTTGAAGCTCTGCCAGTGTGGTTGGCGCTCTTGATTCTTCTTTGGCTTGTGACATTATGTCTTGCTAATTGGGGTTTTATGATTCAAGAGGTTTGATTTAACTACAGATGTTGTGTAGGTATATTTTGGTCCTTTCCCAAAGCGAAAAAAAAAATATAATGTACATCTCGTAAATTATTAAGAACCCGAGTCCCGACACGTGATCGTCAGGGGACCCTGTTCTGATTACACAAAGTCTGAGGCGTTTGGACTCTGTGATTTAATTAATTGGCAACTTTTGTAATTGTCCTATATTAAAGTGATATCTGGTATATTGTATATTATGTTTTCAGAAACTGATTACAACATCCAGCAGTCATGTAGTAGCAAATTGTTAATATTTAATGAAAGAGGTACAATTCTGTAACAATCATGCGACACGTGTACATTGTCTGGCGGTTATCTATACCATACAGATAAATCAAAGTAGAATATGTATATTAATCTAAAGAACCTTCTGTTTAATAAAGAAATTTTTCAAATGCAACAACTGCCAAACCCCAGAAAGGACCAATACAACAAATTGAACAACTGACCAAACAACAACTTTTCCATTGGTAGATTCACTTTGATTTCTAAAAGATTCCTCACGTTCTCTAAATAACAATTGTTGATTCTTAATCTGATCAATCTTATTGCTCAATTCCTTCACTTTATTAGTAATGATTGTAACCTCATCCTTACGTTGACTATCAATGATCTCACTGCCTGCTATGATCACATCAAAGAATACACGGATCTTAGTCTTACGATCAAAATAAACTGGGGTTATACAGAACTTATGTTCTCCCGACTCACTGGCTGAGAATGTGAGGTCTCCTGCTGATGAGAACTTCTGTGTCACCACTCTGTGATCATTGTCAAACGTTTCCTAATATTACTCATTGTTAGTATCAATCACACATTCAATCAAATATATATATACTTTTATCTAACTTACATCAACAGTGACTTCCAATTTAAGATTCGTAACCTTAGAATACTCATATTCCTCCAGATCACCACCCTTATTGATCACCCCTGAATTAATATACGAATCAAACTTCCCAATGACAACTGTTCCCTTAGATAACTCTTCATAGAAACATTTGGTTTGACCTGGGAATACATAGAAATGCAGACCTGATGTTGTCAGTGGTAAGAGTAGAACAAATACTAGATATCTTAATATGGATGATGTGTGGATCATTGTGAGAGTAATGAGGGTTTCCTTGTTCACAAATGATCAATACAATGCAATTGAGAAAATGAAGAGGCACGACTAGGTCAATCGTTAGAAGAAGTATTTCTTGAACAACACTTGAATTTTTTATTAACAATCCCTGCTTGGTTGTTATTTGTTATTTGGTTCACTACTCACAACACGGGTTAAACATCCCACAATTCCATAAACCATTGATTCTTGACAGACTGTCAATACAATATGTCGCGAATTTTCCTGTTTTCAGTTTTTCAAGACGGGCAGAGCCCAAGTGTCAAAAAGTTGACACGTGATCAAAGTGAAGACAACCTTGGAAATTACATATATCTGAATAAATATTTATAACTTGCATTCAAAGGCAAATCATGAATTATTCGATCTAGAGCTTCAAACCAATATCTCTCATCACACATACATCAAATTGGTTTGAGTATGATGTTTGCTACATCTTCAAAGATCATTCTACTGGCTTTACTTGCTCAATTCGTGCAATGTACAGTGCCTGTTCTATTATATTCACATAAGCTGTAAGTATTAGTAACAGGACGAGATCCTTCAAAAACATTTTGCTAACTCAATGGCTTATCCACACAGTGTTCCAAAAGTACAAAACTACATTAATAGTTTCTCACACCTTGTTTTCCCACCGGAGAGACTTACAGAAGTATCACATAGACTTCTGGACTCCTGTACTTCTGATGCCTATGTTTTTGTTGATCAACCAGGTGTTACACTTGATGATTTATCTGATTATTCCCTCTTCAAATTCCTTAGAACGTATGCCTTTATCAGTTCCACACTAGGGTCAATCCCACGAGCTCAAGAACCTTTGAATTACGAATCGTTAATCAAATATGTCAGTTCTCGTTGTGGTCCTGATATTTCAATTATTGAGATTGATGGATTTGAAGAAGTGGAGACATACATTGATTCAGAAACAAGGATCATTCATATCAAATTCCCTCCTTTGCCTCCTGTTACCGAAGGTGAATTACGTCAAGAATCTCTTAAGGCTGCTGATGAAGCCTTACGTAGCACTTTAAGAAAATTGCCAACTCCATATCATACGGTCATCTATTCTACATCAATTAGTCCTGAATATTTGAATAAATTGGATGAGAAAAGATATGCTAAGATGGGTATCTTCCCAGATATTTCAAAAGATCCATCAAGAAAGACTGAGATTGAAAGAAATAATAAAGTCACTGAAGAAGTACATGAATTGCCTGAGAAGAGAACCAATCTTTTAAAAAATGATGAATGGAAATATTCACTTTGTAAGTTCATCGATTTGGAAATCATTAGAGAAAATAAAGGCATGTCATTGTTGATTGGATTCACAGCTGTGATTTTTATCGTGAAGATCTTCTTTGACTTACTTGGGTTCTTGTGGGGCTTGATCTTTACTAGTGATAATAAGAAGGATCATCGTTCCAAATTAAGTAAAAAGACAGATAGAATTGACACTAAGAAGACTAAATAAGATCTAATTTTTTATAAAGTTGGTGTATTGCTTTTGAATATACGTAGGTCTTCGAAATTGGTATAATTTCCTACATTTTATCAAAAGTCCTTAGAAATAACTCAAATTAGATTTAAATAAATTTGATTAAGCTACTAAATACACACACAACATCTAATAAGATTATTCTTCATCAGAATCTTCTTCTTCAGCTTCTTCCAACCACTTAACGAAAGGCTTAGCGGCCTTCTTAACAGTCTTGGAGATGTCCTTAGTAACGTACTTCTTGGAGACCTTAGAACCCCAATCCTTGATAACTTCTTCAGAGATGATATCATTTTCGTACAACTTCAAAAGAACCTTGGTGATCTTTGGCAATAATTCAGGGTGGTCTAAACCTAAGAATCTTTCCAACCCACCAAGGAAGGACTTTTCATGATCTGGAGAGGTGATCAACTTGGATAACAAACCTTGATGTTCTTCGACTTGTTCAATGATTTCTTCATCGAATAACACTTGAGCCAAGACTTGGACGGTCTCAACAGCTTCAGTGATTTCTAACTCATGGGCCTTCTTGTAAATTTCAATATCAGAAGGCAATTCATCCTTATCTTCACCAAAGGCTAATAAATATTCACCGAATTCATCAAACTTAGTAAGAGCAGCATTGTCCTTCAAGTTCATGTTTTCCAATTCTTGGGCTCTCTTTCTGACAGCTTCTTCAGACATATCAACGGCCCAGTCATCGTCGTTAACAGGTTGAGCATCTGGTAAGGCAGAAGCTTCAGCGTTGATCTTCTTAGTTAAGAAATCGTCATCTTCATCGCCGCCAGCCTTGGCTTCTTCAGTTTCTTCCTTCTTCTTGTTACCTGAAGCAATGTCGGAAATGGACATACCACCACCAACAACATTAGCAGAAGCAGTGGCAGCCTTCTTCTTCTTGGAACCCTTGGAAGATTCAGGTGGGTTCTTGATAATGTATGAAGATAACTTGGCTCTTGGGTCAATGTTCGTTCTTTGACCACAGGCTTTACAATCTCTGATCAAGTTTTCATCCTTAGTGATCACAATGACGGTTTCTGGATTCTTACAGGAACCACAGAGAACAAACTTGTTGATGAACCCATCTAAAGTATCTTGTAATTTTGGAGCGTCATGAACACCGTTAACCAAGTAACGATCGGAAGATTCATTAATAGAGGTTTGGGCACCTAATTCAAAACCAAAGAACTTGATCAAGTAAGAAGATGGTCTACCCAAAGCACGGGCAACTTCAGCAGTGTTGACAACGGCTGTCTTGATACCGTTACCACGACCTTCAATCTTACTCTGGATTAAAGGCATCTTATAACGGTAGAAAGGATCCGTGTTGTCACGGCAGATATTAACTAAAGACATGGTGATTGAATGGTTTATATGTGTGCTAAAATATTATGGTATTGAGGCAATTATCAGTGGGACAAAAATTGACACGATATTATATGGATTGATATATTGGAGAAGATTTAAAGATCTGGTAATATAATCAATGAGTGGAAAGGTTTAAAAGACTGCAAAATTAGACTTGATAAGTGTGTGGGCAATATCAACAAAAATTCGAGTACTTCGAGAAATGGAGTGTATGGCTCTGAAACAGGTAAGATAATGAAAACCAATTGAACGAGCTATTTAAAACTATTTGTATTCTAAAGGTTTTAAGTGCTTTTTCCACGCCTCCAATTTACCGCCATTTGTTGAAAAATATTTTTATGGTTTTCTCAAACTTTAAGATCCGCGCAGCAAACTGCAGGACAAGAATAAGTTCCGACCACAGCACCTGACAACTTTGACCTTTAACCGGATATTGCCTCGATAGAAATCAGATACACCCACATGCAACTGTTACAAATCTTTAACACTGTTCAAAGGATTTCAATTTCCCTCAAACCAGAAAGTTGATTTATAAATAACTTGTTACCAAAAATGATTTCCAATGAAGCTCTGAAAGAAAAACTTCTTCAGATCCATGCGATCCAACTTTACACCACTTTAACACCACCTCAAACACTCACAACTTTCAAAGAAGCCAATAATCTTCTCAATAACCACAGTTCTATCCTCTCAGAATCAGAGTACTATGATCTCATTGAGCTTCAATTCCAGTTAGCTTTAATAATGGGGAAAGATGATATCGCAAAGACTTTACTTGATCGTATTAATGATAAATTTGGAGGATGGTCAAGTGAACGTTTGACAGTGTTGAAAATCAGATATATCACCGTGACGAGCGGGGTTGAGGCTGCTATGTCATTCATCGAATCAAATTCTAATCCTACTAAATTGAAAGTCTTAAAGGCAAAGATGGCTCTAGCTAAGATGAACGGTTCGACTGATGAAGAATACGTTGTCTTATTGAAGGGATTGTTAATGTTTGATCCGTTAGATATTGAAACTTTAGCTGAATTGAGTGAACGTTATTATCAATTGGGACATTTTGATAAGGCCATTTTCACTTTGGAGGATGTACTCTTGATCCAACCTTACAATTATATTGTTTTTGCTAGATTGGGTGAGTTCTATCATGCTTCTTTTAAACGTGGGGATGGTATTAATGGGAAAGGCAAGGATAATATGAAGGATAATTTGGACTTGTTAAAGAACTCAGTTACTCATTTCCTTAGATCTATAGAATTGTGTTCGAATTTTACACGTGGTTGGAGTGGTATTTATATCACTAGTAAGACTTTCGATGGATTGGATATTGATTCTGAAACTTTGTTGAAGTATAAGAAATTCCACGAGTTGGCCAAGAAACAGTTACAATTGATCTTAACTGAAAAAGCGTCTACGTTGGAGAATATTGAGTTGGCTGAGAAAGTTCTATCATTGTGATGATTATATCTCATTTGTTATAGTTATCTTGAACCTAAAGTGGTTGTTTTGTAAGCTTGTGACCGTGAAACTCATTTCCCTTATGAATATGATAATTTCAAAATAAACATTAACTTCAGAAACTAATATATCACTATAGAGACTTCTAACAGAGAGAATTTCACCAACATTTATTAAAGACTTTGTAGCCTGGACACAAAATCATCTTACTAGAGTACCCTAGTCCCGTAAAATATGATCAATGATATAATAAAAGAGATTTTTGAAATTCCAATGGATACGCACTCGTTCCAAGTACCAGTCAGCACCAGTGAAATTCTCAATCTAGTCTCTGACCAGTCCAGTTCCCACCACTCACGTTTTCAATACCTGGCTTTGTGTCATCATCTCCCATAAATTGAGCAAAATCTGGATTCATGATATGTTTTTGGATTCTTTATAAACCAAATTTCTGTCTTCTCTTGGAATATTTCTATACCAGGAAAATCAGATATCAGGAAGTGGCATGAGCAGGTAGGTTTACGGAGGGATATGGCACAATATCATATATGTGACACCATTTGTTTCACCTCCTATCAAGTCACATAGTATCCATTATATTACATTCGTTCACGTTTGTTCTTTGAATTCTAAATGTTCGAAGAGACATATCCTTATTCAAAATGTATATACAAGAGGCCATTTAAATTTGATTTTCTAAAGATTTTTATAGTCTGTGCGCTCCTGCAGAATAGAGCATTACTATGCACTCATGAGCATTGGAACGCGCAGTGTTACTTTGCATGCGTCGATCTGCGCACTGTACAATTATTGTGTAAGATGCTATTGCAACTCCAAGTCATGGAGCTAAAGAAGTTGCTGGTTTCACAAGAAGGTTTTATATAACAGATCTTTATATATCGCAGATACTTGAGATACATTTCGCATGAGTTATCTAGGAACTCAAAGGGATATCAAATAGCAAAACAATACCACATTCTACAACTATGGTTAAATAGTATACAAAACTTCAGACATACTAGAAAACCCAGTCAGAAAAAGTTCTACTCAAATTTAATCTCAAAACATTCACTGGAAAATACTACTAATATGGACATACTATTCAAGATTTGATCTAATCTGAGACCTGGAACCAGGGACCTGTTGCTAAAGTTAATCATATATATAGATATAAAAATACAATTAAGGATAAAGATATAATTATATATGAGATAGCAGTTAATTTAGATAATGGAACTGTACTAGTTCAAAAATTATTTATAAAGAATAGTTTAATAATCCCTAACAATTCCAAGTAGAACGGATGTCTTTAGTACGAGAAGTTCTATACTTATAAAGGTATAACATTTAATGTTTAAATATACATATAGATCTACAGGATACATCGTGTTGATATCTTATAGTTATTCAAGTCTCCTTGGACCTTGTGGATTTTATGTTGGAACATATTAAGTGACTCTAGAATCTCCTCTAAATTGTATCATCTCTTACTTGTGCTTAAAAACAATAGACCCCTATTTTGATCACGTGGGTAGGTTTCTCGGCAAGACACGGCACGGCACTAACTTTGTGATAAGGCCAAATGGGGGAAATCGAAAAGTCCACGCGAAATATCAGCTGCGTTGTTGTCGAAAGCAAATTATATCACCTAGTATTTGATTTGAAAGAGTTGATGCTTTTTTTTCTCACTACCTTATACGATTTTATTGGAAAACTACAATTCAAAATCACATCAAGATGGCCAAACAAGCAAAGAGTTCTTCTGGTCCAGTAACGACTCAAAGAGAACGTAAAGCTGCAGCTGTTGCCTCCTCCTTGAAATCCAATGATACAGTTGCAACAACAAATGGAGCTTCAGATTCTTCAGATACAGAGAGTACAGGAGAACCAGGTATGAACAAAGGTAAACGTACGGAAATCCCACAGGAACAGTTCCTCAGATGGCTAGGACAGTTTGCAAGCAAACATGTGTCGAATGATCGTATCATTCAATTAGGTTGTCTTTCTTTCGTCATCTTACAAGCTTATATGAAATTCATAAGTGTTGAATACACAGATGCCGATCTGGAAACAGTGATCACTGGTGCTTCTGGTGTATTGGCTTTCTTGGTGGCTACTATTATCGGGCATAGAGTCTCTGTTAAGAGCCAACTTCCTGAGAATCAAGATTCTGTCAAAATGCCACTTTGGAATAATGTCTATTTGGGGTTCTTACCTGCTATGTTATCATATGCCTTAAACCCTGAATTATTGGCTTACAATGTGGCTTTCACTACGACTGTGATTGACTTGCCTGTTATGATTCAGATTATGACTCAGACAACTTTGATCACGTACAATTCTCATCATTACGACGGTATTTACAATTTGAAAATGACCTTGGTGCATTACGGTATCAACTTCTTCTTAAGACAAGTGTCTCATTTGAAATCGCTAGATAGAGTCGAGGTGAATCTGTTCTCTATTTTGATCACGGATTTATACTTGATCCAATCTGAGTTGGTTTATGTTGTTATCTTGCAGAACTTGGGTATTGCCCTTGGTGTTGGTATTTTTGTCACTTTCGTTTTGAACATTGCCATTCAAGGTGATAATCTTTTGAGATCCTTAACAATCCTTGCTGCTTGGATTGCTTCTTTCTCATACACCGCCTTGTACCTACTAAACCCACTTCTTGGTGAGAATGCTCTTGTTTGGATCTTGGATTTCGTCACTGAGACTAAACAAAGACAAAACATTTTGACTGTGTGGTTATGCTCGTTGCTTTTGCTCATTCCTACAATCTTCAACTTCAGATTGTCGGTGTCTTCAAATACCCGTCGTAAGGTTTGGCATTTCCTCATCTTGGCGTTGATCGTATATCCATTATACGTTGATGCTGAGTTTGTGAAGGTTTGTCTTTCTGTCACTGTTGTTTTGTTCTTATTGGTTGAACAGTTGAGATACTTGAAATTATCCCCCTTTGGATCATATTTGGATGCTCAGTTACGTACTTTCACTGATTTCAGAGACGAACGTGGTCCTTTGATCTTTTCTTATATTTATTTGATCGTTGGTATCACTTTCCCTATCTTAGTCAACGGTTCTGTCATTGGTCTAGTTGTCTTGGGTGCCGGTGATTCTTTGGCATCTATCGTTGGAGGACAATATGGTTTGATCAGATGGGGCAGAAGATCCGGGAAGACTGTGGAAGGTACGATGACGTTCATCCTTGCTACATATGCCATTGCTGCTTTGTTGAAGAGCATGGAATGGTTCTTTGTTGATAAGACTTTCCATTCTTTGTTGTTGACCTGTGTTATGGCCGGTGTCTTGGAGGGCAATTCTGATTTGAATGATAACATTTTGATTCCAGCTTACATGGTTGCCATTTTGGAGTTCTTGGATTGAAAGAAAAATACAGTCCTTTTTATGTATAGAAACTGTATAGAAGAAATTATTAAAAAAAAAGCATCTTATTTTATTATCACACGTTGAAGGAAAGAAAGGCTTGTTCCAAATCCTGGATCAAATCTTCTGGATCTTCAGTACCTATAGAAACTCTTAGTAAAGATTGTTCGACATAAGGATCAGTGACGGCTCTCCATTCAATCAAGGATTCAACACCACCAAGAGAAGTAGCATGGTGGAAATATTTCAATCTAGAAGGCAAGTTTTTGGCAGTTTCTTTAGAATCAACAGTGATTGAAAAAACAGCACCCCATCCATTGGGCAATTGTTCCTTGACAAAGTCTTCAGTTTGTAAAGAACTGTGAGTCAAATCCTTAAGCACTTTAAACTTGTCTCTGTTAGCAGCCAAATAAGAAACAATCTTACCAGCATTTGAGCTTTGCTTCTTGATTCTTAGTTCGTAAGATCTCAACGATCTTAATAACAAATAAGCTTCCAGATTACCAATATTAGTACCTAGATAGATTCTATCTTCCAATAAATCCTTCTTAATCTCAACAGTCTTAACAGCAAGAACACCGGCCAACAAATCGGAATGACCTCCAAAGTATTTAGTAGCAGAATGCATAACGATATCAGCACCAAAAAGGAAAGGGTCTTGTAAAGGAACAGGAGCAAAAGTCGAATCAACACTCAACAAAGCGCCTTTAGAATGAGCCTTTTCAGCAAACCAACGGATATCTTTGGAAGTTCCTTGGGGATTAACAGGGGTTTCAATATGAATCAAATCACCCGGTTGCAATTTCTCTAAATCTTCTTCAGAATAACTCAATTGTTCCAATCCGAAATTCCTACTATGAATATCAACAATCTTTTTACAACCATGATAACAAGGCCCAATAGCGACTCTTTTCGGGTTGAAATGGGTCATCAAGGCATAAAAGGCAGCCAACCCTGAAGAATAAACGACCGAAGGATGGCCTAAGATCCTATCAAACACTGCTTCTACTTTATTCCCATTAGGATGGCCTAATCGAGAATAGATCAATTGATCCTCTGGATATCTACCATCTGGTAAGTCTGCAACGGCATGTAATTCAGAAGGGTCTTCTGGATAACGGAAGGTGGTAGTTACATTGATTGGAGTGACAATGTCTGGAACTCTGTTTAAAGAATCATCGGCATGGACTAAGTTGGTGGAAAGGCCTGGCATATTATTACTATTATTATTAATATCTTTGAAGAAATGAGTCTCTGTATAGGTTGACCGGTGGGGAGGCACCTGATGCAAATCTTTGGGTATTTATAGTATAGTACTACTGATACTGTAAGTTCGTCGTTCTGTTGTGTTGGCGTAGGATCATTTCAAAATGGAATCATAGCCCGAGATTTTAACACAATGGGAACCTGTTCCTTATCATTTAATATGCAGTAGTGTATTCAGCTCTTAAACCTTGAATATTGGGTGATGCCACGTGGCAAGGTCAACTAAGAATAGTTTATTTTAGTAATATTACATATTTTTTGATACTGCAACAAAAAAAAAATGTAGATAAACATAAAAACAATAGCCTTCAAACGATGTTATAGACTCAATGCTTCGTATAACTTCATTACCAGAAAAATTGATCCTTGAGATCTTATCGCATTTGCACATCTATGACTTGAAGACTATTCTTCAGATCGATGAGATTGCACGCTTGGTTCCTGGCAGTTTTACTCTGGTCAGTGATGGTGACCAGAACCCAGAAAACAAGTTGAACTTCTTTACTGGTCTGTCAAAGTATGTCAGGACTATCGACATAAGATCGTTTGACCAAGGAGAAGGAGAAGATAGCAAACAAACGTCCGCTTATTTTATTGAGCTACTCGATGAAGGCAACTTCCTTGCTCCTAATAGCACCATTGCCATTTCACCTCAATTAGAGAGCCTTCTTTCAATCAAACCATCACAATCACACTCGTACATATACTGGAAAGACACCAAGAGAAATATTAAAGATGTATTAACCAGCCATAAATTATGGAAAGACATCACCATCATTCTGGATCGTCAATATCAATTGTATCATTCTTTCCCAAGCTTACCTTCATCAACCAGACCAAAATTCATATTCAAGGAACCTTTAAACGAATTGTGGGTCTCATACCACAATAACTGTGACTTGGATATGGACACAGTGATGCCTGAATCGATTCAAGATATCAATGAATCAGATGTTGCTGCTAATTTCAAGTATGAAGGACCAATTTGGAATGTCGAAATGGATCGCTTACCAGCAAAATACTTCAAGATGGTTCCTATTGACGAACGAGATATCTGGAGATTGAACGCCTATTCTGAACAAGATCTTTACAACATAGACGAGATTAACTTCATGTACTTTGAATACACTGTTCCTGATAATGTTTTCAGATTTGAAGACTATAAAGATCTAAGATGTAATGAACTCTTACTTATGGGTACAGCTGCCATTAAGAATGTTGCTATGAGCAACTGTACAATTTTGGATGCTATGCTTTACGATCCTCGTTATTTGCTCACAACAGATGATACAGACACGATCACCCAACTGGGTGAGTTCGAGTTGAACAATTTGAATGCTCCTGAATTGAGATACTTTTGTCTGGGTGCCTATTCGCAAACTCATGCTCCTTTGTTCTATCGTATCAATATGCCAAAGCTGGAAATATTGAAAGTCCACGGATTGTATCCACGGTTCAGTCTCTCTCATGAAAGCCTTCAGTTCCAATGCTGTGACTTTGGACAACAGTTACGCTATTTGAACGTTTCTCGTCATGTTGAAATGTTCCGGTTATTCAAAGCTGATTCTTTGATCAATCTGATCTATTTGGATATTTCGGATGATGAGGGAAGTGTTCTTGATTTCACCGTTTTGGACAATCTTCAATTCGACTCGCTTAAGTATATTAAGTTCAGTGGCGGTTCGTATAGCGTTCAGTTCAAAGCCCCAAAGTTGGTTCACTACGAAGTGGAGTTCTCTGGAGTTGTTGATGGCTCATTCTTTGAAGGGTTCAATGGTAGATATCCTGAGTTGAGGTACTTGAAGCTGACTTGTGTTGATACCAAATTCTTACAAACAGACTGGGATCAGACGTTTGAAAACTTAGAATTTCTTTACATTAAAACAACGTCCAACATTAACCAGGAAGATACATCTTATATCCACGGTATCAATGGACCAGATGCTCATTTTCCGAGTTTGATTGGATTCGAGTTGTCAATGAAGGCGAATGAATCCATCCATAACGTGACTCTATCATTTGATGCCCCAAAACTAAGATCGATCAAGGTGAACGTTGGTCCTACTAGATCTTCTTCTTCTTCTTCTACAGCTTCTACTACTACTACTACTACTAATGCTGAAAGGAATCTAATAGTGGAAAACTTCCCATATTTATTTGAGTTGGAGAATGTTGGAGCTTTCACAACCGTTAGAATTGTCAACACGCCAACCTTAAGAGTCCTACAATCCGTTCAAATTCCATCTGGAACTACACAAATCTATGCTGACGATTTATCACAACTATCGATTCTTAACATCTCCCACGATATGACATTATCACAATATCACACTATGGAACAAAATATTGCCAAACTAAATCCTAAAGTATTCCGTTACCATTCGACCATCAACCTCAGAGAGACAAAATACTCAATCAATCCAACTTATCAGAATGTCCTATACTGTTTTTTTGGGCCAGCTAATGTACAATTTGATCAACGGTATAAGTTCCCTAACTTATTTTTCTTTGAAGATCAATTGCGTTCAATCATTCATTCA
The DNA here is from genome assembly GCA_030566875.1 of Waltiozyma chaumierensis. Classification (NCBI taxonomy): domain Eukaryota; kingdom Fungi; phylum Ascomycota; class Saccharomycetes; order Phaffomycetales; family Wickerhamomycetaceae; genus Waltiozyma; species Waltiozyma chaumierensis. The sequence goes on along the minus strand of JAKUBK010000177.1, from coordinate 416 downwards.
AAATTGAAACTATGGCCATTATCTTTAAGCTCAGATCAAACTTTTTCCATAGATTGGAATCTACCAATTGAAGAACAAACTATGGAAAAATGGGTGGATTGTATCATTAAGGAAAAATTTGCTATTTACAAAGATGGTAACTGAAGAAGATGAGAAAAAATGTGATATAGTCAACTATTCATATACATTATGATAATAATATAATATTCTGAGAATTTTTAAAATTAATTATATTGTAAGGAATTGAACAGCGATATATATAGTTCTTTCTCATTGGCCGGTTATACACATGTATATATATATTATATTGGTCTATATTAAAGAGCTTGAAATGAATTAATTTATATTAAATATATTAAAATTAATTGACAATATGATAAAAATTAAAATAATTATAATTAATTTAATATAAATTT
>JAKUBK010000176.1:0-55222 GCA_030566875.1 Waltiozyma chaumierensis | reverse complement strand
AATGTTATTCTCATAACCAGTAAATCCTATCCTGAAAGGTTCATTGATGTGCGATTCGGGATTATCGTCCATACAACTTCCTAAAGCCGTATTAACTCCGACATCGTACCTCAAACAACAACTACATATGCATATTTCACAGATAGTGTTTTGAATCGAGATACACACTTACACAGAACAACATCCAAAACATGCCAAGGACCAACCAAAGTTTTAACTTAAGAGGGTGAGTACACACACAACACATATCCAAAGACAAAATTAAGTTCTACAATACTAAGCGGGGGACTGTGATCACTGATCAAGACTTTCAGGTTTCAGTTAATTTCAAGACTCAAGAGTCAAAAAAATTCAAGAAGAAATGCTCAGCCATGTAAAGTGGAAGCAGACAAGTTCTCGTATCGAATGTAAGCAATAAACTGCGGGAAAAGACTTGAGAGGCGTAATGGATATCTGGGAACATCTAGATCAGAATCTACTACCAGCTAGTAGCTACTAGCTAGTTGATCAGACATCAAATTAACTATATATATATATCTAACTAGAAAGTTGTTTCGAAGTTGTTCTAGAATCCCTTTATAATTCGTATATGGTTTATTCTACAGTTAAGATGTATGAAACATAATTGTAGAACACAGGGAAAATTGACTAAATTAAAGATTTATTTCGAGAATGTTTTATGTAAATCTTATAAATACGTTTAATAATCTTTAATTCAATGATCATCCGGATGCAACATGTAGAAATTACGACCACAACAGGTTATATTAGCATTCAGATTTGTACAATTAGTTTCAACGTCTCTGATGATCTGATCTCTAATTCTATTAACCACACGTGACAGTCTAACACTAAAGCCCAACTTTGATTAGATTGCTGGAATAAGAATTGCTAGCTTTGAATCTTTTCTTTAACCCTAGCCGATGTGGAGGAAATTGTAGGCATTTGTCCCAAATATTAGATCCGTAAGCTGAGCACTGTGGGCTCTACAAGCCTCAAGGGAAAATGATCAGAACAAAGAGTTGTCTTTGTTACACCAATGAGACCCTTTGAAGAACCACTTAGAAAGTATTATTGTTACAAATTATCAGGAGCTAGGAATATTAGTAATACAGCAGTATTTTACAGTATTTGTTAGGTACTTTTAGGATTCTGAGATTAAGGTTCGATTAACAATGCAATCCAGAATCTGAATATAGCTAGCTACTGGTCAGGAAGGTCCAGGGTACAGCCGTCACACTATTGAGCAAATTTTTGCACTTTAAAACTCAAATACTAAGGAATCAGAAATTGAATTAGGTCATGCCGGGCAGTGGGCACTGGGTGGTAAACCTTGACCGAATTGCTTGAACAGATCTGAATCCTGAAACGCTAAACGTATTTAACATGCAGTATTCTAACAAAAAATATATCAGATCCAGATTCCCCATCGATAAATTTAGAGCCCAACTGTAATTCCCTGCATTGTCATGCACAGTAGTATAGTGCAACAAGTTGATTGTAAAGAAACTTGCGTCAATTGAGACAGTTCTAAGTCTAATTCTGGAATCTGTACTGATGCTTGATTGTTACCTTGCATACAGCACAATCTCAAGAGTCAGGACAGGTAGCTCAAAGGTGCACAGCTAGTTCCACTTTTTTTACGAAATCAACTAAAAAGTCCTTGAAATCCCCCTTTTTTCCTTCAAGTGTACCTACAACATCAAATCACAGGAATAACTTCTTTCACGAATCCTTTAAGATCTTCAAGAATATAAAAGTTATCAATATTTATATATTTGCAATACGTTATTGTTGAACAAGTCATCCCACATTCCGAACCTCTAAGCACCTTGTCACATTTGTACTCCAAAGATCAAACAAGACTAGTGGACAAACCATCATATTTCATACCCCTCTGGTCTCTTTGGTTTCTTCTTTTCTGAAACCAGAAAGATTAACTATCCAAAAAAACATCAATCTGCTTATCCCGGAAGTCTACACTCCAAAATGAACCATATATACCCAACTTACCACACTGTTCCGTTGGCAAACCCTTTACCTTTCGACTCATCCGTCTCCAAAATCAAACTACCTCCTATTTCTATGCTGACAAATCCAGATTCACCACCCTTGGTTCCTACTATAACTGTCAAACAAGATACCAACACTATGGAACAAACAGCAGACATCTTCCTTATTGCTCACCAACAGGAGGAGCAGAAGAAGAGAAATTTCCATGCAGTGAGCAAGGAGCAAGAAATCAGTGAATACGAAGAGAATAAACGTCGAGAAAGACTAGAAGTGGAAGCAGAAGAGAGATTAAGGCCAAATCAACAACCGCAAGTTAAGTTGGAACAAGATGAATTGAAACAACATCAACTTCAACAACTACAATACCATGCGGCCCCTCAGAACTACGTTACTCATTTGCCTGTGCCAAAAATTTACAAACCAACTGATGCCTATAGACACCAGCAATATAGAAACCAATATCAGCAACCACAGATTCCATATCAAAGGACATCCCCGCTACGACCACCACTGCCACCACCAGACCAATACGTAACATACCATCAATCAAGCCCACCAATTCAACAGGAATCCCGTCCATATTACACACAAAGTCCTTCTTCTTATCCACAATATTACCAAGCCCACACAGGTATCCCAAAGTATGGATGCCCTAGCAACACCGATCCAAGGCCCTCAATCTCACAACCCAACATACAAAAAGCTAACAAGCATGTCTCTATCAGCAGAAGGAGCTCCCAACAAGCTACTAGATTCAAATCTCCTAAGAAAAAGCTGTATTGTCAAAGATGTGGTATCACGGAGACGCCTGAATGGAGAAAGGGTCCGAACGGTGCCAGAACTTTATGTAATGCCTGTGGGTTATATCATGCCAAGGTTTTAAAGAAAGAAGGCCCTGTTGCTGCTAGAGAGATCATCAATAACTTTAGAGTCTTCAAGAGAAGACCTACAGTTCCTGTTTCAAGAGAAGATTCTATGGAGATGAGGAAAGTCAATGTTCCAGTTGATATATCTTCTTTAACTCATTCCAGCTCTAGGTCAGCATCCTATCCTGGATCTGACACTGCTTCATATCCTGCTAATCCATACTATACAAGCACAGGAATTCAATCCCAAGCAATATATGATGTTAGCAGCTATACTCCTACTACATCTTTAAGCTCTAATTCTTCAGGGTTATCTCAACAAAACCAGCTCAATTTACCAGTTGGAAATCCTCAGCAGCAGCCTAGAGTTCTACTACCCCCTCCTAGTCATACTGGTAACTATAACAGGCCTCCTTTAAGAACTCCATTCTGATGGACACTTGGTCAGTTAGCAAATGTCTGTCCACGGAGTTAATTTTATCCTAATATATTATTGTGATATGATATGCTTTTGGCTGTAAGCAATGTCGTTCTGCTAATACAGAATATATGAGCTGTATTTATAAATATTCATGTTTTCTTTGGTTTTATAAGGTTTTTGTTTCTGGTTTAGTTTTTGGTTTACAGTTTATATGTTTCTAATTTACAATGTAATTATTTGTACGTCGTAGCTCTTATGTGTTTTATATGGGAATCATTAGATCGAATTCCTCGTAAAAGGAGTTGGATCAAATCTCCTCTAACCAATATACATGACCACCTTTAAAAATCATTCTAAAGTATCAAAAGTTGGACAGAAATCATAACCGAATAGGTTTGTGGCGGTAGAGGCACCTAATGCATAACAGATAAACCCCCTAATAATTTTAGCAAGTGTACCATAGTCCCCTGTTAACAGAACATACACCCCTGCAAGGGTAGTCACGATAACAACCAACACGTAGAATATCCATGTTTTTTCCTTGAGAAATCTTTTCAAAGGCTCTAAGCTGGTAGTTGGCTGACATCTATTTCCATCTGATGGTGGTTCTGCGTAATTGGGATTACCATCAGAAGGTGGCAACAATGGCTGTCTTTCTAGATCTGGTTGTTGCTGTTTCTTTCTTCTGAATCCATTGAGGATACGAACTCCATATCTGATAAGCTTTAGTTTCCATGATAGAATATTCACTGTTTGTGGTTGTATTTCTTGATCTGTATCAATGCAACCAACATCCCCTGAGAAGTTAACTGATGAAACAGTAGATTTGTAACTCTGATGGACAGAGCTTACCAAAGGATTTAAGCTTAAATTTATTGTACCATTCAGATCGTTCAATCTCTCTGTGTCAAGATTGTAAGATGGACTATCAATAACAGAGATAGTATCATTGGTGCCAATGTAGTCGTTGGCTGAATGGAACACCAAGCTATCATTTGTGGTGAGATCATCTTGGGTAGAGTCTCTATATGCCAAAGATCTGGAAGCTTCATTGATACGTAACCTTGACAGAGTATTGTTGGGAACTAGGGGGTAGCCTGTTGGACTTGGAACAGCGTTGCCATAAACGTTATTTGATGTGAGTGTCTGTAATTTAGAGACCAAATCTTCAACATTGATTGTCTTATTAAGTTCTTCAGAATCTTCAGGATCTTCAACATCATGGCTTCTCTGTGTAACCTTCGCTTTGTGCTTAGAATCATGACTTCTTTGTGAACTTGACATTGGAGAATGCGGTCTTGAGCTGCTGGAGTTTACATTGATATCTGAGCGTATGAATTGGGACATTTGAGGAGACACAATGCTATTGAGTTTATCATAAACGATATCTGGGCATCTCCACGCACCCAAACAGCACACATCATCTACACGATGTCGAATCCAATGAATTCAATACCTGTTAATATTGTAAATGATAGTTTCTGTACACAAAATCGATTGTCACTGGTTAGGTTTTGTGGGTTACTTTGCGGTTTTGGTTGCTCAGTCAAATAAATTTGGTCATGTGATTGGGAATGGGGCTCGGGGAGTAGCTTAGTAGCTGAACAAACAAATTAGACTGAAAGAAGGTCAGGCCGTCAGGCCTAAAAGCTATTGTTGGAAGATGGATTATGTAAGCTACGTTAAAGTGTAGGCTCTGACTCTGGTGAGGCAGTCTGCATTGCAGGAAGAGTATAAATGTAGTTACATTCCTTGGTAGAAAGTATCTCAGATACACTGCACTAAGTCCATAGTTGAAGAAGTAATACAAATCAGACTAGCGCACTCATACCATTATGTTCAACAGTAACTCTAAGTCTAACCTAAGTAATAGCCGCCCTACAAACAACCAGCTATAAATCAATTATAACCTAAATATACTGAATAAATTACATTTGAAATAGATTTTAATAAAATATCAAAATGATGTCTTTGGGCAATGACGTAAAAAAATAAATTAAAGCCAGTTAAAATTAATTATTTATGCATTAAACATCAAGTAAAGTCAGTTTAAATTGCCGTGTACCCACCGTCAATCTTAATATCTGTACCTGTGACATAAGTGGACGCATCAGAAGCTAAAAAGATATATCCACCAACGAGTTCCCTTGGTAGAGCCTCCCTCCCTAGTGGGATCATACTCAACCAAACCTTCTTAAGCTCTGGATCCATATTTTCGGTCAAATCAGTACCAATGTATCCAGGGGAAATTGTATTCACTCTGCAGAACCCACTCCATTCAACAGCCAATGATCTTGCAAGATGAATAGTAGCAGCCTTAGCGGCATTATATCCTGATTGTTGTTGCGGAACATTCACTATGTGGCCAGACATAGAAGCAGTAATAATATAAGAACCAAATCCCTGTTTCTTGAAAATCTTACCAATTGACCTAGAAAGATAATAGACAGAATTCAAATCCAGGTCAATGACCTTATTCCATTCGTTATCATTTTCTTGATCTAATAATCCCCCCGTTAACCAAGCAACACCGGCATTGGCAACGAAGATATCTATCTTACCAAAATCACTCTCTATCTGCTTCACGGCGGTATCAATTGATCCAAAATCTGTCAAAGAGACCTTGTATGCCTTGGCACGAACGCCATATTTCTGGGAGAGTTCTTCAGCAATATCATCAGCTGGAGTAGAGTTGTACCAGATAGCAACATCAGCACCGGCTTGAGCATACGCCGTGGCAACAGCCAAGCCAATTCCTCTAGAGGACCCTGTGATACTAGCAACTTTACCCTTCAACGAGAAAAGGTCAAGGGAATTATTAGCTAATTTTGGAGCAGGTTGCGGGGTCTTTAAAGCAGTGGCGATTGTGGACATTTTGTATTATTTATAAGTTTATGAAATATGTGTTGTACTTGAGACCGTTTATGAAGTTGTCGGTGAAATGTTAGTTAAGTTATAAGTATTAAAAGTTTGTGAATTGAAGAATTATTAGGGGTGGAATGGATCAATCGTTTTCTTAACCCAAGGAATCGATGTAGTTGAAGTATTTAATTGAGGAAAAGGAAAAGATCAACACCAGGTATGATGTGATGGAAATTAAGGTGGAGAATTCACATAGTATTTATAGTTATCAAGGTGATATAATTGCAGATGTTCTAATTTCACATCAAGAACGCAAAATTACGCCATAGGTTCCTATTGTAAGGGTTCGAGTGCGCGACTTTCTAATATTACATAATATTGCACTATCCTGATCAGTCTTCTACTAGAATATTCTCTCACCATACATGTCATGACGTACTACAATTTTTAGTTATAACTTATTACCACTACTATCTGACATTTTTTATTTAATTGAAATTGGTACTTCAATATTAAGTGTTGTCAGTTGAATTTTTTTTTTCGATAATCATAACTGAACGAAGCCCTCGTTTTAAATCATGTGATCAGCTTGTGTTTTTTGATGCTATATGCAGTATTTCCACATTGGGAAGTGATTGTTTTTTTTCTAAAAACGTCTGAAAATGCATGAGAGTAGTGGCCATATCGTGCCTTGTATGATCACGATTTACCAAACAGGCTATAGCAAATCTTTGGTTGGAAAGTGGAATGTAGAATGTGCAACTTAAATTAGTGGATGAGAATTCTTTAATTTGAGTTTCCACAACCATATTTAATCTTGTTTTTTTTTAATAAAATTTTATTTTTAGATATCAGATGCATCACTAATTGTTCTAGTTGGTTCACTGCAGTTCAAGGTTCAACTATACTGATTGTTTGTATGTCCGATACCACCCCATGCTGTTGTTTGTCTTAAGTACAGCAATATTTGTATGTCTGTGCACGTTAACTAGCACATCTGTTAATTAACTGTTTTTAAACGAACCTTTCACGTACTATGTACTCCCCTCGATCCAGCTGAAGCGCGCGGCTGGGATCTGGAATCTGGATCCACATCCGTAATAATTTCGGATACTAAGTTCCAACAGGAAACATAAAATCCACAACAACTGAAAACAGTGTTAAATATTTTACTTGTTTGTCCAGTCAGAATCAAAGATTAGAGATCTCTGACTTCAAAACAAAATTAGCCCCACTCCCCACAAATTTTATCAACCAACAACTTAAAGCGTGAACGGTGTATTTCTTTGCTTTTCGTAAACAATTTGAGATTAATTTGCTACTCAACGTTTCAAGTTGTACCACGCTCATTCTCAATTCCCCCCCTTTGATCTCTTTCGATTATCATTACTACCACAAGCGATCAGTTCTGAGAATCAACTCAGTACTAGCCAGTATCTACCAACTGATCACAACATTGAACTACACACCAAAGCCTTGCTTTATCTTTTTGTTATTTGTAGGATCAGCAAATCAAACAGACAACAAAAATATCACTAGACCTCTAATTTATCCCCATTTAAACTCTAACCCGACTCTCTATCATAATCTGTTCCAATGAGCATCTCAGAAACATTCCACAGTGTCACAGAGCAGTTTCTGCCTTCACAATCTTCCAATGATCTACATATCGACTTTGATACCGAGTTGGCCGATGAATCCGACGTCTGTAGAAGATGTACCTTACCTATCTCTGAAGGCCATGCATACGAATTAGGTGGTGATAGGTGGCACACCTATTGTTTCTCTTGTTCCAAGTGTACGAAACAGTTAGGGACTGCCAGTAATTTCTTAGTTCTAGGAAATGGCGACTTGATTTGTTCCGAATGTTCCTACAACTGTAATGCATGTGGGAAGAAGATTGATGATTTGGCTATTTTGACAGGTGACCAAGCTTATTGCTCTTCTTGTTTCTGTTGTCGAAACTGTAAGAATAGAATTCAAGATCTCAGATATGCCAGGACATCAAAGGGATTGTTCTGTATGTCTTGTCATGAGAAACTGTTGGAGAGAAAGAAGCGCAATGAAGAAGCCAAGAAGTCGAAAAGGCAGTCTAAGTATCCAACTGACCATAAATCCCTACCAAATATTCCTGATAGAAACAAGGCAATAGAAAAACCACGAAGTCCAGATCTAGATTCAGACACAGCATCAACACCAGGCCTATTGGAACCATCGGATACATTGACTGTCAAATCTTCGAATGCCTTACCAACATTTTCAGAAACTAAGAATGAACAAAGCATACCTTTGCGATCTCCAAACCGTCAGCCAGCAAATTTAGTGCAACCAAAAAGTCTTGAACCTGCTGCTTCATTGACTCCACAGCAACAGATCGAATCCAGGTTCGAAAGTAACCAGCTGAGAACACCGTTGAATATCAAGTCACCTCTAAGGACTCCAAGATCGGTGGCCCACCAACACCGTTCCGAAACCATGGTGGAGTCACTGTCACAGAGCTCCACTAGTAACAATTTGTTCAAAGAGTATCTCAGCGCAGAGGCTTTGTATGAAAGGGATCTTCTTGGTGACATGACACAAAGGTCTCCTCCTCCAGCCATTCCACTTCCAAAGATCACATCGAGACTTTCTGTTGAAATCATGGATAGTCTAGACGGTGTTGCTGTTGCTGCTGCTGCTGATGATGATGATGACTTCATAGATATGAATGACTCAGACGAGTTCAATGAAGATTTCGGCAAGTTGAATTTCAATGGTGTTATCAATCAAGAAAACCATCCAGAATATCAACAACTGGATAAATACAGCATGAAGCCTAAGGGACTATCCGACACAAGATCCACGAATCCAAGCTTCCCAAGAGGGCTAAACATCAAAGGCCTTTCTAACTTTAACGACCACTTGGATAACGGCTCGAAGTACGAGTACTCTAACCCAAGTTACATATCAGAGAATTCTCCATCACCATCTCCTCATAAACAGAACCGTCAGCAGATATCACAAGCCCTATCGCCAACTCGTCCACATCAACCACCACCAATAACACCACAGCTCCAACAGTTTCAATCCAACAACAGTGATTTGACCAGAAGTAGAAGCATCATATCCCCCAAGGCGTTCCTCAACTTGAGGAAGCATAGAAAGACTTCATCCCAGTCGTCTATTGAGAAGAATGTGATATCCTCACCGATTCGAGAGTCTTTGAAGGCATCAACAATTGATCAGGTATCAACTCCAAAAAACCAAGACACTTTCTTAAACAGTCGTTCGCCAGTTTCAGGGACATCTCTTTTCCGAACTCAACCAGTGACAATCCCGGAAGAAGAACATCCTGGCTCTTTATCTCATCGAAACAGTGTTACAACTGAGATCAGTGCTTCCAGCAAGAGAAGAATCAGCTCCCATAGTAGATCACGTTCAGATGCCAATCCAGTGCTGGAGAACTCCAGTTTCGAGCTGAATAATTTGGGAGCAGAGGTAAGGGCCATTCGACTCGAATTACTAGAGTTGAACCATACTAAAGCCAGTTTGGTTAAGGAAATTGATGAGCTGACAGGAACCAAAAATAACTTGAGTATGGAAGTTTCCTCTATTATGAGACAGTTGGACACATTGAAGGCTGCTATAAACATGAACCCTCTGGCATCCTCAGGATCCCATAATCAGGTACATTCTCTTTCAGGATCTCCGGTTAACCAAAACAAGGATAATCATTCAGCCACTTCTTATTCTGTGGCGGCCGATGACGAGAAGAAACCAAGCTCAAAGAGATTCTGGAAACGTGGTAATATCTTTAATAGAGGTGAACCTAGTCTCGGGATTACAAATGGTGGCAATAATATCGTTCATTCGCAGTCTGCGTACTCCATTAGTGGTATTACGGGGCATAGCAATTCCAGTCTTGATGATAAGCATCCTATCCAAATTTCAGCTCCGATCTTGAAATCAGACAATGGTGATGATTCAGGTGCAAATGATAACAGGAAGTTGATCTCCACGCAGAAATTGTTGGATATACAGCATTCAAATGGTCTGAACACCACTATTACGTCTTCTTCCACAAACTCCAATGGATATATGTGTAAGCAGAACAATGGTAGCTCTGAATCATCTTTCATTATGAGTGATTTGTTCAACTCCACTTTGGAAATGAGAGCACAGTATGAAAAACGTGATGTTCCTCTTATTATTACTCGTTTGATCAAAGAAATTGAAATGAACGGCTTGCAATCAGAAGGTCTTTATCGTAAGAATGGATCCACTCTACAGATGAATGTTCTTTTGAATACATTCAATAACTTATACCAGAACGAGACGTCTACTGAGTTAGAACAATTGCTTGAGAATTCCGATGTCAACACTTTAACATCTTCTTTGAAAAGATACTTCTATTTCCATTTACCAGAGGGGATCATCACCAACAATTTCTATCAACAATTTATTGATGTCTCAACATTGAAGACAGATGACCAAAAGATTAAATCATTAGCCAATGTGATCTCCCAATTGCCAGCCACAAACCAAAGGGTTCTTGGAAGTATGCTTGAACATTTGTCTCGCGTTGAGAATGCTAAGGCTTTCAATAAGATGACTTTCCATAATCTATCGGTTGTGTTCGGATCCAGTTTCATCAAGATCAATGATCATGAGAGGGAGTTGGGAGATATGGAGAAAAAGAATTCTACTACTGAGTTCTTGTTCATGAACTATAAGAGAGTCTTGAGTGAAGTTTGAAGAGACTGGATCAATATTTTGGGGGGTTTTTTTTTACATAGTGTCATTTTAAATTAACTGCCTGTCTCTATATAGTTTTACGATAACTATGAATAATTTATAATTAATGATATAATATAAATATAGCTGATATTTCAAGCTTAAGACACCTATATGACAGGTAATATATTTTTAACCATTAATTAATATATATACAGTGAATAATATAAGATTAAAATTGGATCACCGGACTTGATTTATATGGCGTATGTACACGGTGCCCTAAAATTGAATTATTTGTACATGCAAAATGCTTTTGAAATATGAATATGGTGAAGACGATAGGGAGTTGGATGATCAAGTTAATTGGAACTTGAAATAGTTTCTCTAGTGAAAACGAAAAACTGGGGTATTGAAAATGAGATTATAGTATTGAAGAAGCTTGAAGGACATTTGTTTCTCAGAGAATAAGATACACACACTCACGGGCTCTCTCTCTCTCTCTCTCTGTGTGTGTGTGTGTGTGTGTGTGTGAGTGTGAGTGTGAGTGAGTGTGTGTGTGTGTGTGTGTGTGTGTGTGTGTGTGTGTGTGTGTGTAAATGAATTATTATTTGATGTTCTTAATACTATCATTGCTTAACATCTCCATTCTCTTATGTCCATTCCTCAACAGGTACTCAATTGTGGTGAACTCTTTCTTCTGTAGTTTGGTGTATTTGGCAAATTCAACTTTGATATAGTTTCTGAAGTTTTCTTGGTTTTCAACTGGTTTCTTGAAAGTATTTCTGAGACATTGCCTGTAAAGTTTGAGAACTTCCTTCTGAAGACCGGATAACCTAGCCATTGTTCTAAATTTTGTCTTTTTGGCAACTGAAGGTTATCTAATGTGTACTTATTGTAGATATATATAGTAGTTCTATATATTCTTCTTTACATTTTCTAATTGATTGATCGTTTTCAAAATTATTAGTCAGCTTAAAAATAAATACCGCCATTTGACGTTTGTTGATTTCAACAATTTAGCCCACCTTAATTTGTATAGTGAAGTCCTGAGCCTTGAGGCTTGTGCCGCGTCGATTGATACTTGAGTAATCAAAATAATATTATTAAATCATACAATTGTAAGAATTGCTGGAGCATCGGGGAAGCGGTTTGTAGACCCTCACCTAACTGTACACAATACACAGTTGTACACACAGTCCTCTGAGATAATTTAAGTAATTAGTCGATTATTATTCGAGGGGTTAAAAACGTCATAACAGGACGGAAACTGCCGGAAGCAAAGGAACAAAATCCCCTGCACAGATCGATGATGCGAATAAATAAATAAATTTATAATGTTAATAACATTTAAAACTTGGGTTTGAGATCTGACCTGTACGTGTACGGTTCTGGTTTGAGATGGGTTAACATTGGAAAATTTCAGAAACTTTTCTACAATTGATCTCTTCTCATTGGAATACTTCACAAGTTCTACAACAGTCCTGGGTCTTTTTAGCCATTAACTGAGCTCCAAATCCCAACCAAGCCTCGTCTTTTCGTTTTTTTTTGGGGGGATCAATTTCATATCATTTCAACCCTTAAGAGCATAAGCTGATCATTCCTTCACACACCAACCCACCCACCCCGAACTGAATGTCTATATTACTCACGATATTAGGTTTTATATGTATTATATGGTGGCTGGCTATTTTCACCATGTCCCTCATTGGCCATGTAGAAATTATGAACAACTTCAACTCCATCAAACGCAAACCAGAAAAGGTTCACTTAGATTCAGATGGCCTAGTCCTTGACGATGATCTTCTGCTGGAGGGTGTCACTATATTACGTCCTTTGAAAGGCGTGGATCCGGATCTTAAGAAATGCCTTGAAAGTTGTCTTCTTCAAAATTATCCTGCTAATAAATTTCAGGTTCTTTTCTGTGTGGAAGATCCAAATGATCCATGTATTCCTATTGTCCAGAACTTACTACAGAAACACCAGAAGACCAAGGATTGTCAATTACTTATAGAAGCCGCAAGTTATGGGCCTAATCCAAAAGTTAATAACTTGGCTAAAGGTTACAAAGCTGCCAAGTACGATATTGTTTGGGTTTTAGATTCAAATGTCTGGGTCAACCCTGGCACTTTGGTTAGATCAGTAATCTCTTTGAAACAATCTTTGGATAATGGTAAGCAAACGATGGATAGACCTGTGAAATTGGTACACCATGTCCCTATAGCTGTTAATGAACCAGGATCAAATGCTCCGATTGGCGCAAGGTTAGATGAGATGTTTCTTTTGACATCGCATGCTAAATTCTATGTCTTTTTCAACAAGGCGTCTATAGACTCTTGTGTGAATGGTAAGTCTAATCTCTACAGAAGATCCAGTCTTGATGAGTGTGTTAAAAAGATCTCACAGGGTGAATTATCAGTGACTACGAAGGATAATTCCTTAGAAGCTCGCCAATTTATCGGACCAGGTGAAGGTCTAAGATTTTTCTCAAGATACATTGGAGAGGATAATATGATTGGTATTGGTCTTTGGAGATTAGGTGGTAGACAAGCTATGACTGGTGATGTTGCTGTTCAACCTATGAATAACAACAAAGTGCCTGACAATATTTCAGTCAACTTGTATCAATTTTCAGTCACGGATTATATGAAGAGAAGAGTCAGATGGCTAAGGGTCAGAAAATACATGGTTTTAGCTGCTACTTTGGTCGAGCCTACAACTGAATCTATTGTGATTGGATTAATGGGTTGTTTTGGTGTTTGCCAAGTCTTCTTTGGATCTTTCCGTCTGTTCTTGATAATGTTCTTCATTCATGAATGTGGATGGTGTTACATCGACTTTACGCAGTTCACAACCATAATTGAAAATGCCAACCTCGATGAGCTAACTTTCAAGAACACCAATGACAGTATTCATAATCAAATTATTCTCAATAAGAATGTCAGATTCTGGCCTGATTGGTTCCCTGTCTGGTTACTAAGAGAGATTCTAGCTTTGCCTATCTGGATCATTGCAATGTGCGGCTGCAGTATTGATTGGAGAAATAAGCCGTTCAAAATCAACTCTGACTTAAGTGCTGTTCCTTTATAGAAATAATAGATATATATATATATATATATGTAGATATGATAGAGAGAAAGACTCAACAAATTGTAGTTTTCGACTTTTAAGGCTAATGACTATCATTGCTAGTCACGTGGTTTTGTCAGCGCGGATCTATGGCCATGGCCAGAGGGAGAAAAAAAATCGTTGAAAAAGATATTAAAGTGGCACTGTGTTAACGAACAATGTACATACTAATCTCATGGTTAATCACTTCATTCAACTCAATCTTGCAAGATGTCTGACAACACCGAACAATTGAAGAATTTATCTGTTTCCGAAGCTCCAGCTGCTGAAGCTCCAGTTGCCACTGGTAACGAAGAAGTCGTCTTAGGCCCAGACGGTTTACCATTATCCAAGAAGGCTTTAAAGAAGTTAGAAAAGGAAAAGGAAAAGGAACGTAAGAAGGCCGAAAGGGCTGCCCAATTAGAAGCTGAAAAGGCCGCCAAGGCCGCTCAAGCTGCCAATGATCCAGCTAGAGTCAACTACGGTAAGCTACCATTGATCCAATCTACCGAAAGAACTGGCATCAAGCGTGTCTTATTCAAGGACTTATCTGCTGCCAACGATGGTGAAGAAGTCGTCTTCAGAGCCAGAGTCCACAACTCCCGTCAACAAGGTGCCACTTTGACTTTCTTAACCTTGAGACAACAAGATAATTTGATCCAAGTCTTATTAAAGGTTAATGGTGAATCCATCTCCAAGCAAATGGTTAAATGGGCTGGTTCTATTAACTATGAATCCATTGTTTTAGTCCACGGTACTGTTAAGAAGGTCGATGAATTAATTAAGTCCGCCACTGTTCAAGATGCTGAAATCTCTGTCTCCAAGATCTTTACCATTGTTGAAACTCCAGAACAATTACCAATCCTGATTGAAGATGCCTCCAGATCCGATGCTGATGCTGAAGCTGCCGGTTTGCCAGTTGTCAACTTAGACACCAGATTAGAATCTCGTGTCATTGATTTAAGAACTGTTACAAACCAAGCTATTTTCAAGATCCAAGCTGGTGTCACCTCTTTATTCAAGGAATTCTTAGAAAAGAAGCACGGTTTCACTGAAATTCACACTCCTAAGTTATTGGGTGCCCCATCTGAAGGTGGTGCCAATGTCTTCGAAGTTACTTACTTCAAGAACAAGGCCTACTTAGCCCAATCTCCTCAATTATACAAGCAACAGTTGATTGCTGCTGATTTCGAAAAGGTGTTTGAAGTTGCCCCAGTCTTCAGAGCTGAAAACTCCAACACTCATCGTCACATGACCGAATTCGTCGGTTTAGATTTGGAAATGGCTTTCGAAGAACATTACCACGAAGTCTTGGATGTTCTTTCTGATTTGTTCGTCTTTATCTTTGGTGAATTGAAGACCAGATACGCTAAGGAAATTGCTGTTGTCAGAAAGCAATTCCCAGTCGAAGAGTTTAAGCTTCCAAAGGACGGTAAGATGGTCCGTTTACACTTCAAGGATGGTATCAACTTATTGAGAACCAAGGGTGGTAGAACCGACATTGGTGAATTCGATGATTTATCCACCGAAGATGAAAAGTTGTTAGGTAAGTTGGTCAAGGAAGAATACGACACTGATTTCTATATCTTGGACAAGTTCCCATTGGCCATCAGACCATTCTACACCATGCCAGATGCCGAAGACCCAAGATACTCCAACTCTTACGATTTCTTCATGAGAGGTGAAGAAATCTTATCTGGTGCCCAACGTATCCATGACCCAGAATTATTATCTGAAAGAATGAAGCACCACGATGTTGACCCAACCGGTCCAGGTTTGAAGGATTACGTCGACACCTTCACTTACGGTTGTCCTCCACATGCCGGTGGTGGTATTGGTTTGGAAAGAGTTGTCATGTTCTTCTTGGACTTGAAGAACATTAGAAGAGCTTCCCTCTTCCCACGTGATCCAAAGAGATTGAGACCATGAGTTTAAAACCTTAGATTACTCATTTGTACTTTAAGAAAATATATGGTATGATTTAATGTTATAATTAGTTTATGAAGTTTGAAAGAAAAATTTGTAGAGCTTAAATATATATATATATATATATATTCTATACAATAAAAATTATTTACGAGTTTATTCTTCAATCTGATCATTGATTGCGATTTCTTCTGCCAACTTCTTCAATTTCTCCTCTTCTTCCAACAGTTTCAAACGTCTCCTTTCAAGGCCTTCCTTCTTCTTTCTTTCGGCCCTATCTTCCTTACTCTCCCAAGTTGTGCTCTGGACGACAGCAATTTTGTTGATAATATCAGAATCAAAAGCTTTGTACAGCTGTGCCAATTTCTTTTCATTTTCATTGAATCTGTCTAGCGATAAGTTTGTCACTAATTTCAAGTAATCTTTCGAGATGAATAGGTCGTATTCACCTTCGCTGTTTAGGTAGCCGATAGGTATATCTAGTTTGATGGAGATTCTAATAGCGACGATGTTATTCACACCGATCCCACTTTCTCTGAACCCACAGTTCATGGCGGTTTGGTATGCAAGACTAGCTGTTTTGAAGTCACGACATTTGATATGTAGGATTAAAGGCTCGAATTTGAACAAAATGTATCTTGTGGAAAGTGGAAGTTCGGTGCTTGGTTGCTTGTTGTAATTGAACTTATAGTCCTTCCACCAATTTGTAAGTTGGTTCTTATCATGAGTGACGAAAAGCCAATTCCCACCATCACCCTTCCCACCAATCTTCACGTCCATCTCACCACTGGCATCTGGGTCCACCTTGGTTTTAACCTTATTACCTTCGAGGAAGACACTCACTCGACCGGAACAAGAAGAAGTGGTGACTAGGTCTTTATGTGAGTTGATCAATCGGATTATTGGGATACAGAGTTCATCAATCGAACCCTTTGGGGAGGCATCTTTAATGTCACTTAATGTAGACTCGATTTCATCCACGATTGATTTCTTCTTTTGGTCAAATGGGTCCATTGTTCTGTTTTTGTTTTTTTTTTTATGTCTGTCTATATTACTTTGGGTTTGATAATTCATAAACACAAACTATTTCTAGAAGTTAAATGATTAGATTGGTTTAAATTTTTCGGGTATACTAATTGATTTTCTTGCTTACCCGGCCCAATATTGTTCATACCGGAATCGCTCCAGCCTCCCACACCTTGGACAAATGCTTTTATAGCCATTGAAACAGCTTGGGAAAGTTACTGATAAGAAACCAACAACAAAAAAACACAGCATAAAACAAAAATCAATCAAACAGTTTATTAGTTGCCATTTAATTCATCACATCCACCTTTTATAACACGATAGGAGAACACTTAGTTTTTTTTTTTTTTATAGAATGGAACAAGACCAGCCACAACTCATAAACCACCCTTCAAACGATCCAGAAAGAGCCACCGTTCTTCTCATGGGTCTCCGTCGTGGTGGGAAATCCTCCATCTGTAAAGTCGTTTTCCACAACATGCAACCTTTAGACACAATATACCTTGAATCCACATCGCAACCTACTACCGATCATTACTCCTCCTTAATTGATCTCGCTGTTATGGAACTGCCGGGTCAGTTGAACTACTTTGAGCCTTCTTATGATAGTGAGAACCTTTTCAAAAGTGTTGGTGCGTTAGTCTATGTCATTGATTCTCAAGATGAGTATCTTAATGCATTGACTAACTTAGCAATGATTATCGAATATGCCTACAAGGTCAACCCGAAGATTCATATCGAGGTGCTTATCCACAAAGTTGATGGTCTCAGTGAGGACTTTAGATTGGATACCCAGAGAGATATCATGCAACGTATTGGTGATGAGTTGTTGGATTTGGGAATCGAAGGTGTTCAAGTTTCTTTCCATTTGACAAGTATCTTTGATCACAGTATCTATGAAGCTTTTTCAAGGATTATTCAAAAATTGATTATGGAATTGCCAAATTTGGAAAACTTATTGGATAATTTAGTGCTTCACTCAAGAATAGAAAAGGCCTTCCTGTTCGATATAAACTCAAAGATTTATGTTGCCACTGATTCATCCCCTGTCGACATACAAACGTATGAAGTATGTGCTGAGTTCATAGATGCTACGGTGGACTTGTACGATCTATACCAAACCAAAGATGGCACAAGTAATAGAACAGGGAAATTACAATGTAAATCTTTTCTACAAAACGGGTACATTTTGGTCTTCAATAAGATGATCAGAGGCTTGGCATTGATTGCTATCTTGAAAAATGATATTAACAGTGGTTATGATTTAAATGATTCCATTGGTATCATCGACTATAACATTGACGTTTTCAATAAAGCTTTAAAAGAGATCTGGAAGAACTCTATCATAAAGGCTCTTCCTTCACCAAAGAATTTGAACAATAATTAGGATGAATATTTTAATATTTTTTAAATTGTACTATTCATGGAGCTTCATAGTTCAATTATATGTAATAATCTGTACTCATACTCTTGTATTTTAAGTATATAAAATTGAGAACATGAGTCTAGGAGTATAAGGATATGTTTTAAAAATTACATAGCCTTTTGGGTCACTTCCAAAATGATAAATCATATAATGATCTCTGAAAACCATCGCCATTGATTTCATACTTAACCTCATCGTCATTTCCAAGAAAGCAATAGTATGACCAAAAGATCTTACAATAAAGCCTTTTAAACCGCTGAATTTAATGTGAGGTGAAGCAAGCATATGAACTCAACCGAGTTCAGTTTGTCTATGATCTATACAGAATAAAATAGTGTAGCTTGATCAACGTCTATATCAAAATTGAGTCTTTGTATTTTCTTGATAGTTATTTTTCGATTGAGAATTTTGGAGAACCACCGCTGGAATGAAACCCATTGGTGTACTTGTGACGTTGGAGAAATTGATATCCAAGTTAGATAAGTTTGGAATCAAATTACGGTGTATAGATGTTTGAAGATTTTGTTGGAGGCTTTGACTTTGTAACTGTAACGATTGGAGTTGTGTTAGTTGGTTGACTTTAGCTTCAAGCAAAAAAATTCTTTGCTCTAAAGAATTGACATATTTGTAAACTTCAGGGGTCACCTCTGTGGCCTTGGGTTCCGGTTGAATGTTCACAGCCGCATTAACAGGGTTTCTATGCGAGTCGATCTTGTTGGTCTGATGTTCGATCCCTGGTACACCTGATACAACGTCTGGTCTATTTTTTTGCACTCTAATATTTGATTCACTATCATTGTCAACCCTAGAGTTCGGTGTCAACGATAATAAATACGGTTTTGGGGATTGTAACGGAATGTGTGGGAGTTGCGAGCCATTTTGAGATTGTGGATCCTTTGGAGCTTCTGTTTGTTGCGTTTGTGGAACCTGGTTGATTTGTTGAACCTCAGGTGCGTTTTGGTGAAGAGAAGGAGATTTTCCGATTTTCCACTGGCTGGTCTCAAATTTACTCCTCTTAGACGGATGACCAGTAGACAGATCTGACTGAATAGACACGGTGGATAATCTTCTAGTTTCCGGGGTGGATTTGACTGTTGTCACGGAACTTTCAATCAGAAGAGCACACCCTGTTTGAGAGTTGGAATGTCTCACTAAAGCATCAGCTCTGGCAAATTTTCTGCCACATTTACCACATTCATAAGGCTTTTCGCCTGTGTGTAACTTTTCGTGTCTTTTGAGATCATGCAGACGTCTGAATTTGTTGCTACAAATTGAACAATGGAATGATCTATCACCGGTGTGTATCAACATGTGAGATTTCAAATTGTGTAACCTTGTAAATTTTTGGCTGCACTTTGAACAAGAAACTGATTTAGTATCCTCTCCGTTTACGCCACCATCTTGGGTGGCTAGTAAATCTGTCTTGATATTATCTTTGATTGGTTTGACAATGACTATTGGAGGTTGATGTTCCCCTTGTTGAAAATGAGATGTAGAGAATGGGTTAGGAACGCCATTGATAGCTTCATCATTTCTCTGATCTGGTCCGGATGGTACAAGGTTTGAGTTGACGTACTGGGAATCCAATGGAGTACCTTCCTCGGATTGGAGTTTAACATTCAGCACATTGGACTCTTCAATAGTGTTTTGTTCTTGTTGTGACATTTTGAAAGGTTCTTGAAGGCTGTAGGTTCTCAAAAATGCCCCTGTCCTACTTGTTCAGTGGTTGTTTATCCTTTAAAGAGATGTAGAACAATCTTTATAAAGTGGGTGTGATGTAGAAAAAGTTAGCCGCTGAGGAAATGTTTCTGTATATTAAATAACAGTAAGCAATCCGTCATAATTATATTCTTAAGAATAATATTCAAACAAATCCTCAAAATATCCAGCAATGAGTGAATATATAAATAATTATAAGATTCTGTGGTTCTAATTGATTTCAATTCACATAATATTTCCCTATGTATTGTGGCGCGTTCACCACTGTGGCTGTGTGGCTTGTAAAAAAGTTTGTGGCAACAGTAGAGGTCCAAAGACTCCCAGCTACAGGCTACAGTGCCAAACGCTCTAATAAAGACCTAGTCATCTGACTTTAATTTAATGGGTTTCTCCTTTTTATTTCCGAGGGTGAGAATCGGAATGGTAGGGCCAAGTAGCACAACTGAAGTCTGATATGCAGAACATGTGTCAGCCCCGGCTCAGTGCCTCGACAATTATGTGCCAACACTTGTGGACTCTCGAAAGCCATTTGTCATTTGCCCATGTGTTGGGCGCAATTTACATTGGGCACACCCTTTAAAAATATTGTGACAAACTTAATCGATTTGAGTGCAGTAATTTCAAGATTTGAACAGCTACCACCATCATCTTTTTAATTATTGTTATCACACTAATCGACTTGGAATTTCGTTAATTCTTTAGCTGTTCGTCTCTTTCTCCCCAGTTTGTTGACTCTTCTTTCACTCTATCTACTCTAATGTCCAGTTTATCCCTCAATAACAACAGGAAGAGGCAAAAGTTGCACAGTAATCCTTTCCCTCAAACGAATACACTGAACAACGATCAATATCATCGAGATATGTCTTTAGTTATTGTTGATAATCACGAGGAAAAGCTGACGCCTCTACAAGACAAGGAATCTTCATCAGATTCTGTTATCTTTATCAAAGAAAACGATTTAACGAAGTCATTTACCAATGTTAATCCCCAACCAAATGGTCCTATTCATGTTGGTACTGGCAAAAGGAGGACAAATTCATTGCCTCAACTTCCACTTTCACAAATTGGCTATACAAGGGTTGCTCAAAGGTGTAAGGTTGGCGAAGTTGTACCTAACTTTGTTCCGGTTAATTATACCACTTCACCAGTGAAGTCAAGAAATTCGTCGGCTGCCTCATATAGGGATAAATCGTCAGATAGTAACTATATGTCATCCTACAACTCCTCTAGCTCATCCAGCACGCCACCAAAAGAGGTCACTGATGAAAATGGGTTCTATATTGCCAATCCTGGTGAATACTTCGCCAATAACAGATTCAAAATTTTGAGTATACTAGGGCAAGGGACTTTTGGGAAAGTTATCAAGGCTTTGGACCTGGTAACAGAGGAAACTGTGGCCATCAAGATCATAAGGGCGATTCCAAAATACAGAGAGGCTTCTAAGATAGAACTTAGAATCTTGACGGCTCTAAAAAATGCCGACCCAGGAAATAAGAACCATTGTATTCATTTGAGAGAAGTTCTGGATTATGAGAACCACATATGCATCATCACAGACTTGTTGGATATTTCTCTTTATGAATTTTTGGTGAAAAATAAGTTTAAGCCTTTCCCAGGGTCCCAAGTACAGGCCATCTCAAGACAGTTAGTCAGATCCATTGCATTTCTTCACGATTTGAACTTGATTCACACAGATTTGAAACCAGAAAATATTCTCCTCACAAACTCTTCATTTTCGAAGTTCAAGAAGAACTCTTACAGAGTCTTGAAGAACCCACTGATCAATATTATTGATTTTGGTTCTGCTATCTTCAGTGATGAATATCACTCCGAACTTGTTTCAACCAGACACTACAGAGCTCCAGAAATCGTTTTAGGCACTGGCTGGTCTTTTGCATGTGATTTGTGGAGTTTGGGCTGTATTTTGGTTGAGCTTGTGACCGGTGAGGCTTTGTTCAATACCCATGAGAATGCCGAGCATATGAGAATCATGGAATTACTCTTGGAAAGACCAGTTCCTAGCCACATGGTTTCGAAATGTCATAATGGTTCTGTTAAAAAGCTCTTCTCTGTCGATGTTTTAACCCTGAAATATAGACTCAATTATCCTACAAAGAACTCACCACAAAAATCCATTGATTTGCTTAAGACTATCAAGCCTCTTGACCAGCTAATCTCTTCTAAGATTGGTATCAATATCAGACATTCATGCAGTATTCAGGAGAATTTTCAGAGCTTGAACTGTGGAAAATATGATATGGAAAGTGTTTGCTTTTGGTGGTACTTTGTTGACTTGGTGTACAGTTTGTTGAAGTTCGATCCTCAGGAGCGTACTTCTGCTATCCAGATTTTGGCCAATCACCACTGGTGGGATTATGGTATTATAGATGAAGCAACTTCGAGTATGGTATAAGAGGGCTTTGAGGGTCTTTGAGGATTTTTTGTTTTGTTTTGATTTTGGCCAGTGTTTTATGATTTTTTTTGCCTTTTTGTTTTTGTTTCTATTGTTTGTTGGTATGTTTGTTTTTCGCAGGATCGTTTTAACTTTTTACCTCTCATGTTGTGGTTTTGACTTATAATTAGAATTTACAGCTTTTATGACCTTATTCGGTTTAGTTGTTCGTTTGGGAAGATGTATTGGCCGAGCTGGTATCGGTTTTATCTTTTGACAGGACGTACGGCTCTGAATTTACAATTCTTCAGGTATACTAGTGATGTTAAATATATAAACTTTTAGTTTTTGAGTAATTGGCTGATGTTCCAATCCTTGAGCAGTTAGTCTTCATTTCCTAAGAGAACTTGAATTTGTTTTTGGAAACGACGTTATAAGGTTTCATCTGAATCGATCATTGATTATAACGCTGAAAATCGAGATGTATGATACGTTGCAGCTAATGGGACTGTGATATAAATTTCAAATTGGAAGAATAAATTGATAAATTTCTTCTAGTACTAGTATAAGTAATTATTGGTTCAGATTGTAAGGGAAAATACTATAGTGGACTAACTGTGAAGAAACCAAAATGATGTGTTTAATGGATTTTTGACTCAAATTTTTTTTTTTTTTTTTTGATACTTGATCCCAAAGGACAATTGTGTTAAATCCGCTTAATCCGGGACGTCTCCGAAGTTGTCTTGTTGAAGTTTTGTAACCTTAATTATTTCTTGTCTACCACAAATGTCTCCAAAAAGAGGGTTTTTTTTTAAAAGATTTCTAAATAAAATAATTCTTCATTGCTGGTATTCAGCGTATTAATTCTTGAAACCAATATCAAACAATTACACTACCTAAACTTCCCAATATGGACGAATTGTATCAAAACAAAATGTTAGTAATCAATGACGAGTGACTACTTGTTATAAAAGCAATGGAATATCGCCGTTCTTGACACATCAATTTTCCCGAAATACACTTGAAATCAGTTCTCCTTAACGAACTAGAGATATACTACTATGGTTTCCTGCAATTTATCTGAAACTAATATTTTCAAACCATTATCAATCGGTTCGATCCAACTTAAACACAGAGTGGTCTTGGCCCCTTTGACCAGACAAAGAGTTGAAGACAACATGGTTATCAAGACAGATCTTGTCATGGAATATTACACTCAAAGAACTAAAAGAGAAGGTACTTTAGCTATTTCTGAAACATTCTCTGTTACTTTAGACCACATTGGTACTTTGCCAAGTGGTATGGTCCTTCCAACTATCTCTGAGGAATCCACTAGAGAGTTAAAGCAAGTCATTGATGCTGTTCACTCTAATAAATCATTTATCTTTGTTCAACTTTGGTTCGGTAGATTTGAGCCAAATTACGTCAACAATATATCTGTTGAAAAGATGGGAAGTGTCATTGAGTCCTTTGTTAAGGCTACTGGTGAACTTTTGAACATTGGTGCTGATGGGGTTGAGGTTCATTTCGCCAACGGCTACACCAACTCTCAGTTCTTGAATCCTTTGA
Organism: Waltiozyma chaumierensis; assembly: GCA_030566875.1. Taxonomy (NCBI): domain Eukaryota; kingdom Fungi; phylum Ascomycota; class Saccharomycetes; order Phaffomycetales; family Wickerhamomycetaceae; genus Waltiozyma; species Waltiozyma chaumierensis. The sequence goes on along the minus strand of JAKUBK010000176.1, from coordinate 31,181 downwards.
CTAATACCAGATCTGATAGATTTGGCGGGTCTATCGAGAAGAGATGCACTTATCCATTGGAAGTCGTTGACAAGATTGGCCAAAAATTTGGTTATGACAAAGTTGCTATTAGAATCTCTCCATTCCACAGACATCAAGTGGGTGAAGTCATTCATCCTCAAATGTTGACTACGCATGCCTACTTAGTTGGTGAATTAGAATCCAGAAGATTGGAAGGCAAAGAAGTTGCTTACATCCATGCCGTTGAACCAAGACCAACATGGGCCACAGAAGGTACACAAGATGCCACCAAATTTAATGAAAACATTGATTTCCTACCAGCTATTTGGAATGGTTCTATCATTAGAGCAGGTAACTTCATCACTGATATTGAAAAATCCAAGGAAATTTTGAAGACGTTCCCAAACACCGCTATTGCTTACGGTAGATATTTCATTTCAAACCCTGATTTACCAGATAGATTAGAGAACGGATCTGATTTGACTCCTTATGATAGATCAACTTTCTATACCAAGGAAGCTGAAGGCTACACTACCTATTCCACGTTCTAAGTACTAGGATTGTTTCATTTAGCATGCGATAAATTCCGGATCTGTTCTTTGGTGAACATGATTTCGAATATGTATATAATGGATTATGGAGCATTATCTTTTTAAAGCTATTTATATATAATTTACAGAAAAAAGTAGCTGAAAACATGTATGTAGTATTTAGAAAGTTTTGAATGGGAATTGGTGGTGTCCATTATATTAATAATCACTATTTAATGTGAGCTTACTGTTAAGGAAATATTACAAGTTCTGGAAAGATTCAACAGTCAAGCCGTTCAAAGTGTTGACAGTGTCACTCTTGATGATGTTGAAAGCATTAGTTAACTCATCCATGGAGATACCATCATTGATGCAGATCTTCAAGTGAGGTAAAACAGCTAATGTTTCTTGACTTATGGAGAATGTGGATCTGGTGATTAAGATCCCTCTGGATTTCACAAGGTTGATGATGTATTGTAAAAGCTTCTCTTCGTTGTTTAATTCAGGGATGAACTTATCTGAGATAGCTAACTTGTTTCTTCTACCGATTTCAGAACCAATACCAGTGTAGCTGGCAGGTAAACCTAAAGAAGATCTAAGATTTTGATTCAATTGCAAATGGACGATTGGAGATTGTGGGGCTGATGTAATGGTGACGAACTTGGCTAGTGATTGGTCCTTGGAGATCAAAGTATAGAAACCATCAACCTTGGAGTGTAAACTTGTGAGGCGTTTGGACTCTCCATCCGCATTCTTTTCGAAATCAAGGATATGTAAGACGGTAGAAGCAACTTTAGTCACATAGGCAGGAAGAGAAGCAGAGAAACAATAGGCAAGTGACCCAATACGTTGATGGTAAGACATAACGTGGTCACCAATACAGAAACCACCAGTGGAGTTCAAAGCAGTAGCAAGGGAACCAATGATGATGTCCACTTTGGTGATTGGAACATTGTACAATTCAGTGATACCTCTCCCAGATTTACCAAGAGAACCAATAGATAAAGATTCGTCAAGGAACAATCTATATTTGTGCTTGGTCTTCAATTCAATCAATTTAGTCAAGTTTGGAATGTCACCAGAGTTGGCAAACAAACCTTCGGTGACGATGAACTTTCTTGGGAGAGGGCCCTTTTCGTACTTGTAAACTTCTTCGTCAAATTCTTTCAAGATGTCTTCGAGGTGGTTCAAATCGTTGTGATTGTAGTAAGTGATGTTAGCTCTGGATAGTAACAAAGCTTTCTGAATGGAGATGTTGACACCAGCGTCAGCGATAACATAATCACCTCTTTTAAGGAAAGAAGGTAGCACGGATTGGGCAGTGGCAAAATCTTGGCCATATAGAACACAACCTTCGACCCCAAAGAACTTACAGATGTTTTGCTCTAGATCGATGTGAATATCCTGGTTACCATAGAAATTTGGAGGACCACAAGCACCAACACCATTCTGTCTGATGATTCTCTTAGCTTCAGCTTTGGTGAGTTCGTCAGCAGATAAGTCCAAGAAGTTGACAGAGGCAAGGTTTAGAAGCTCTTGTCTAGACTCTTGCAATTTCAATTTAGAACCATAACCAGGCATCTCGACGATAGGAACAGAGTCCAATTTCCATTGTTCTTTGTTGGAAACTGGTAGCACCAAAGGTTCAGGTTCCCATTCTTCGACTAATTCCTTGATCTCCTTGTCCGATAGTTTCACAAATCCCCTTTTCTTGGACTCGTATCTTTTAGTGGTGAAGTATCTGATGGCGAAGATGACCAAGATCAACTCTAGCAAAGTTCTGAAAGGGTCATTCTTGTGTGAGGACTTGATATAACGAATGATGATAGCACCACCTGGAATGACCTCTATGAGTTGGATGAACTTTGTAAAATAAACTGAAGCATGGTGAGCTGTGGTGGAAACAATTTCCGAGACAGTGACATTAGTTGACATTGTACAAGAGTGTTATAGGTGGATATCCGTAGCTGGGTGGCTGATCTAGATGCTCTTGTGGTGAACTATAGAGGTGATAATGCTACTACTACCTTCAAGAAGTTCTAACAATAAGTTGGGAATGTCGTGTTGTTTCTTAACTGCACTTGTTGTTGACTTCTACGGATCGCTCACTGTTATTCTCTTGAACTGCGCACTAGATTTTTGGTTTTGGAGAACGAAATCGCGCGTTGGACGTTGGACCATGGCCCATGGTAAAATTTAGCCGGTCGGCAATGTTGTAAGGGCTATTTACAAGTACAGTAAGTAGGAACTTGGAAGTAGGACAGGGAAATAGGGGGGGGAGTGGTACCTTAAGTATCTATATCTAATATATATGAACCACTGCCTCTACCCAACATGGAATCTAGCACCTCACGGAATGAAAGAATCAAATTTGAAATTAAGATGAAATTAACCTGACATTAATTGTACATTAAATATAAAGCTGTCTAGATATTCGATCATAATTAAAAAAATGCCACATCTGGAATCCATCGGCCTTTCTAATGTGAATTTGGCAAGCTCTCATCACTCTAAAATGACGTAATTCTTTGGGAAAATTCCAATAGCTCCATCGTGTTCTCCCTTCCACCAATTTTCATTGAACTTCTGATCGATTATTCTAATCCTGTTGCCCTTCTTAAAGGATAAATCGCCCTCTTGCTCGGCAGTGTAATCGTACTCAGCAATACATGTCATGATCAAAGAACGTACGCTTTCAGTTTCTGACAATGGCACAGGCTGTTCTGAGCTTGATACAGCATATTTGATCTGTGCTTCTTTAAGACTAATGCTCTCCATATTGATTTTCAACAATTGGATTTCGTCTTGCGACTTGACTATAGCTAACTTAAGTATATCTTCATGGATTGCTCTGTTTCTTTTGTGGAAATTCTCAGTTACTTGGGCGAAGAACTGTTTACTAGGTAATTCTTTATTTTTGGTACTTATACTGAATAAAGATTCCTGAATTTCATTCAAACTTAACAAATGATAGTGTATTGTTAATTGCAAGAAATAGAATATTTTCACAATCGGTTCCACAAACTTTTGAAAATGTTCAAACACTTGGGGCAATTCCCTTTTGAAATTATTATTAACTTGATCAAACTTGAACTGGGCCAATTCTAGATCTTTCTCATACTTCACCAAGTTCTGCTCTTGCTTTAAAGTCAATGTTGTTTCTCTTTTCTTCTTTTGCAATGAAATTAAACTGTCTTGGTACTTGTTGACATCCAAAATGGCATATCCTCTTTCAGACTCGTTCTGTTTGATTGTTTCAAAGATCATCCCCATGTTTTTAACAGGTTCTTTGATTGTTTCCATAATACAATCTAGAATTGGAGTAGCTTTCTCTATAATTTCATCGACTTTGGTGGTAAACTTTATAGGTAAGGATAGCTTTTCATAATTTTTATCATCAGTAGTGTAACCCTCAAGCACCTCATTATCCTCAATCACACTATCAATATTAGCATTGTTTATTTTCATGAACGATTTTTTAAGTAGGCTAATATTATGACTTCTGCTGGAATAATCGGTGGCTTCAACAGTGGTGCTTATGTGCGGGGAAAACATTTTCTTATAAGCTAGACCAATATTCTTCATGTGTAGTAGATAATTTCTGGTATGGTTGTTGTACTCGATAATGTAAGTTTTGAAATCTTCCAAGTCGTTGTGGATAGACTCAAACTTTCCCCAAAATGCATCAAAGATTTGATCCTTCTCCATCTGACTTCCTGTATTCAATACCTGTTTCATTATTTGAGGGGCTCTGACAACTGAACGCTTAAAGTTCACCCAATCCTTGTCGTTACGGAGCTCATGGACTTTGCACTGGAACTTGTGGTCTACCTTTTGGATCTTATCCATCCTGGTAGGTTTCAATGTGTTTCGGATTTGAAAATTGGATCGATAGAGTTTTGTCGATAAATCTTTTGGAATTGGTGTAATAGGAAGTGAAAATCTAGTTTATTTACCATTGGTTTTGAATTTTAAATCCTTCTCTGCTTCTCATTGTTTCTTTAGTATATTCTGAGGTTCAAAAACAGGAAAATTGAGTTTGTGTCATTTTGTGTCAAACTTTATGCACGCACTATGAGGACTATCACACATATATTTACCTGTAAAGATGAGATTCACCTGGCAGCTGGTGGATGGGTGTTCAACCAGCTGATGTGCGCCCATACCCTTACCCGGACTCGTTCGGGGCACACATCTGTGATCAGCTGGTTGAGCACCTATCCACCAGCTTCCAGGTGAATATCTTCTTTACATTACCAAGAATTGACGGGCGTGTGGCGTAGTTGGTAGCGCGTCTGCTTAGCATGCAGAAGGTCTCCGGTTCGACTCCGGACTCGTCCATTTTTTGGTTTTTTCATCGAATATTTACTTTGGAAATATATATTAACAAACATTTTGACCATTCGGGTTTTGGATCCGGTATCACGATCCAGGTTATTGAGAAAACCCTCTCTGTATGCAAGAACAATTCTATCAGATGAATACAAAAAACCGCGTCAGTTCTCAAGAATTGTTCAAAAAATTATCTATCTGTTCTAATAAATTTAAACAAGTTTAAATGTTTACACTGTACAGCTATTAGTTACAATTCGTCAGCTTACAATCTATTTAGTTCATATGGAAAAGAGTTGTCTTGAGTCCTACTCATAGCTGCCCCTGACTCTTGAGGAATCCCGTGCTCTATCTTTTTTTTTTTGACCTGCCAGAAAGACAAATTAACGAAACGCCAAACACGCTTTGGTAAAATATATTGTTTTAGATACGTGGGCTAACCATTGTGCTGTTTACATTTGGTCCGAAAATATGTTGTCATGGTGATTATTTCTTGCAGGGAAGCCCCAAAACAAGACGCTTGCAGCTAGAAAAATTGAAAACAACACAAAACCAACTCGCAAACACACTTTCAGATTTCAGAGATCGATCCGTTATCAGAACATTCCATTCCATTCCAACTTATTGTCACTCGCTTCACCACTATAACGAAGATTATCTAGATTACTTGTAACTAGCATACCCAGAGAATCTTTATCAACCACCACAACAATAATATCCACTTTCTTCTTGCTGTTCTAAGGCTTTGTTTTCATTCAAGTTTTTCGACATTTGTCCACCAAGTTTCCAGATATTTGCTTCCCAGGTCCACAGCTTCAATCAATTGTTTTATTATATCTATTAGGTATCATTCTCCTTGATTGTTGAACGCTCAAATAAGTTTCAATCTTTCCTCATTCAACAAATATCTATCACCTACATTGTGATCTTGTTTCAAGGAGCACTCCCATTCATACTCAAGCAGTTAACCACTAACTCATATTAAAAATACAATGCAACGAGCAGCTGACGCCTCATACCGTTACAGACCGACCAATGAGAACTCTGATACCCTCAGACATAAGGTTCAAAAGACATCCAGCTCTTCACTTCCTGTACAGAAGGAGACAAGAAGGGCTCTTGGTGAGGTCTCCACAAATACAAACAGGCTATCATCTAATAACACCAAACTTTCGCAGAGGGTATATGTGAGAAGTGACGAGAATGATGTTCCAAGTAGACCTATCCATCGTGCAGTAGACACTTCCAGAAGACCATTGGCAGAGATCGCAAGCAGCAGGTCCAACCACTCCCATTTGGAGGAGTACGAGAAGGAAGATATAAGGGAAACTCCTGAAATCGAAGAGGAAGAGGAGGACATGACAGAGATTGATGAAGAAGAAGATATTCCTGCTGCTCTGATGCCAATATTTAATAGAGCTGTGCTTCAAGAACTTCAACAAGTGTACCAATTGCACTACAGAGAAACTTTAGATGAAGCAGACGAGGACACCGCCGATGTTTCAATGGTGGCTGAATACTCACCAGAAATTTTCAATTTCATTCATTCGCTAGAGATCAAGTACAGACCAAACCCACACTATATGAGTATTCAGGGTGAAATCAAATGGACCATGAGATCTGTTTTGGTTGATTGGTTAGTTCAAGTCCATTCAAGATTCAACCTTCTTCCAGAAACGTTATTTTTAACTATCAACTATATCGATAGATTCTTAAGTAAGAAGGCTGTATCACTAACGAAATTCCAATTATGTGGTGCTGTTGCTTTGTTTGTCGCTGCTAAGTACGAAGAAATCAACTGTCCTAGTGTTCAGGAAATTGCATACATGGTCGACCACGCCTACAGTGTTGAAGATCTTCTCAAGGCTGAGAGATATATGATTGATGTTTTAGACTTTGAGATGGGCTGGCCAGGACCAATGTCTTTCTTACGTCGTACAAGTAAGGCTGATGACTATGACTTCGAGACTAGAACTCTTGCAAAGTACTTCTTAGAAATCACTATTATGGATTACAGATTTGTTGGCTCGCCACCAAGTTGGTTAGCAGCCGGTGCTCACTACCTGAGTAGATCTGTCTTGGGCCATGGAGAATGGACCACCCGTCATGTTTACTACTCTGGATACACGGCAGACCAATTAAAGCCATTAGCCAGAGTGTTGATAGAGACATGTCGCAATCCTATGGATCATCACAAATCCATTTTTGAGAAATATCAGGAACGTCGTTTCCGCCGTGCTTCTATCTATGTTCAAGAATGGTTAAAGTCAAATGGGTTCTAAATTTTGAACACACGGTTAATTTGAGAAGATGATATCTATTGGTGTTGTCTTTTCTATTACACTTTCGTTCAGTGTGGTTTTTTAAAATGGTTTAAGGTTATTGGTTTTTATTTTAATTTACTTTATTGCACCTAATTTTTGAGGGTGTGTTATGCTTTCTCGTTGTTGTCAAGTCCTCCATGGATGAATACCTGGTATTAAGTTATTGTTTCTCAAGACTGGGACTTGGTGACGGGTATTTTAAGAAAAGTTATACTTTCTTTCTTTCTTTCTTTCTTTCTTTCTTTCTTTCTTTCTTTCTTTCTTTCTTTCTTTCTTTCTTTCTTTCCTTTTATTTATATTAGATTCTTATGTTTGAATTGGTTTCTGACCAAAGTGTATAGTATGTTAGCATATTTAACTAATATTCTGAACTTCTATACATACTCAAGAGTAGCTGATTTTAATTATCCGAGTTTGTGTTAGATTTGACATTTGACCTATAAGCCAAGCAGATAACGTTTTGCCCTAGGCTAAAACCACGTGCTGAAGACTGCAAATTCTGTTGATTTAACCACGGGCGACAACTAGGCTGCCAGAAAATTATTAAATTTCGTTTGAGCTTTGCTTCCACCCCAAATTTCTCATGGACCTGATACTAATATATCTAGTCAATTGAACTAAGTTCTTAAGAAACTCCTAATACAACAATATGTCTTCCTTCAGATTAACTAATCGTGTCCTTGCCAACATTGCCAGATCCTCTGTTAGATCTTCCACCACCAAGGTCGCTTCCCAATTAACTTTAAGATTAGCTGCTCCAGCCACCAGAGCCTTCTCTACTACCCCAATCAGAGCCAACGCTCAAACCAATGAATTGTCTTCCATCTTAAACAATGAATTAAACCACGAAAAGTCTGCTGATTTATCTTTCCCAGAAGAACTTACCACCTTCTTGAACCAAAGCAAGTTTGAAGTTGTTGAAACTGCTGGTTCCGCTTTAGGTAAGATCATCAAGAAGACTGAATCCGAAATTGTTCACATTTACTTTGATGTCAACCAAATTGTCAACTTGAATCCAGAAGAAGCTTTAGAAGCTGAAGAAGCTGCTGAATTTGCCGAAGAAGAACCAGAAAGCAACTTCATTAACTTAAACGTCATCTTAGAAAAGACTGGTGACAACTCGGCTGTTGCTTTTGATGTCTTATTAGGCCCAGAAGATGGTTCTGCCTTCATTGAGAATGTTACTGCCTACGAAAATGTTGCCGAGGCTTTGAGTGAATCTGCCGAATCCAACCACAAGAGAGAATTGAACTACAACGGTCCAGACTTCACCAACTTAGATGAAGCTTTACAAACATCCTTTGAAGGTTTGTTAGAATCCAGAGGTGTCAACGCTGAATTGTATGACTTCGTCTTCGGTTACGGTATCTACAAGGAAAACAAGGAATACGTTGCTTGGTTAGAAAAGTTACAAAAGTTCTTCAAGAACTAGGTTTAGCTGTGCCAAGATATTGATGGATTTTAAGGATCTGTTACTGCTTTTGTAAATACATTTTGAAGGTCGAGGGAAGCTTTTCTGTCGTCTTATTTGATTTTTTTTCGTGTTTTGGTTTTATTAATTTGTTGATATGGTTATACATTCATTTCAGATTCATCATTAGTTTTGGTTGTTACGGTCTATTAATGCTAATATTGTTGTTTTTGGGACAATCATCAGAAATGAAAATGATTTTTATTTGTCTAAATGATCTATCACATTTTTAGATGCAACATATGTCAGAAACTCAAATATAGCTATGATTTATTCTCTTTTGTATATAAATTTGATCAGGCGGATTATTTGTGATCTACCGTTGAAGTGAGTTGGTTTTTAATATTGTAAATACACATACTGGCTCTATCCACTAGTAGTAACTGACAACTCTTCTAGGAGAGACGAAAGATTGTAGGTGCTAACTAAATTATCACATAATCTCAGGCCTACTAGAGCTCTAAAGTTATGGAACACAAATGTCTAAAGGTTTATACGGAGATTGAACCAATTTAAGGAATATGTGTCAAATACACTTTAAAATCAAACTCTTGTGCCCCATAACAGAAATATTACATCACAACACCAACAAAAGCCCTAGTCCATCACGTGCATTCAGAAGGGGCTGACTGGAATCCGCGACTTTTGTGACCCAAACCAGGAGAAATCCCCCAAAGAATGAATCTGGAAGTATCAAGGGAAAAAGAGTTGTTCAAAAAAACTGAAAAATCGATGATAGCCATAGTAAAGACACGCATAGAGACCCCGAAGGAGGGTCTTTTACGATTGTACTACGCAAATTTCGAAATGTCTGACGCTATCGTTTCTTACGCCGCTTTAATCTTAGCCGATGCTGGTTTAGATATCACCTCTGAAAACTTATTAACCTTAACCAAGGCTGCTGGTGCCTCTGTCGAACAAGTATGTTGATATCTTTTGAGGAAATGTTCGAATCAAATTTCAGTGTTCAAGTCATTTATCATCACCAACCACAATTCAACTCTCCAGTAATCAAGTTATAATAGATCTTAATCTCAGAACAAAGGGAATTAACGTTATTGGACATACAATGAGCGAAATATATCAAATTAACCACGACATCCAACCAGATCTCCACGGGTAATATGGCACACATCGTATTCACTAAAATAATTCACTCATAACTCCTCGCTTTGTCTTTTGGATATATTGTAAGAACCTTAATACTAACCAATATACCACAGGTCTGGGCTGACGTTTTCGCTACTGCTTTAGAAGGTAAGGACTTAAAGGAAATTTTAGCTGGTTTCGCTGCCGCTGGTCCAGCTGCTCCAGCTTCTGGTGCTGCTGCTGCCTCTTCTGGTGCTGTTGAAGCCGCCGCTGAAGAAGTTGAAGAAGAAAAGGAAGAATCCGACGACGACATGGGTTTCGGTTTATTCGATTAAAGAATCAATTAATAAAGTTTTGTCCAGATTGTCTCACAAAGAGAAAAGTTTATTATTGCCTATTTTAATTTATGTGTCCTAAGTTTTTTTTGAATTTCTTGCGTTTAAAGATGTAATTATCAAGTCTGAACTTTACCTCCTTGTTGGCTTGATTTTATTTTGTTTTCACATTGGTTATTATTCGTAAAATTGCTTCCTCGGGTGTCATCTTCAGATCGTAATTCCTATATTTGAGTCCTCGGGTGGGATTTTCCAAACTGTTGACATATCGGCCGATAGATCAAAAAATGGCAGGCAGCTTATAATTCCACAGACAACGTTGAATCTGATGATGCAGTTTATCCTACAAGAAGTTATCTTACTGGATCTTAATTTTGTATTTTTGCTCATCTCTCTAACACTGCAAATACTTTTTCTTGACCCTATATTTTTCCGTAATCTGGTTTCATAAACAAAGAACAAACATCCTGTTAGTGATTCTGATATGCCAATTTTCCATTCCATTCAATTTAAAGTACATATTGGCATTTAAAGGATTTGATTCAGTTTTCTATTTGTGTGTGTGTGTTTGTTTTCTTTTTTGATTTGAAATCATATTCACGGTTCATTATGACCAGCTCTGCCATTCCAAGCTCAATTATCCACCAACCCTTGGACGTCAACGATGAGAGGGCCCCTCTTCTAATTCCAAGTAGCAATGACACATTTTCTAAGTCCCAAACTCAATATTCACTAGCATTAATCCTTCCAGCTCTTTGGATTGGTTCATTTCTATCTGCTTTAGATAGCACAATTGTTGCAAGTACACTTACGTCGATTGCTGAAGACTTCCATGAAGAATCATTGAAGTCCTGGGTCGCAACGTCATATCTATTAACAAATTGTTCATTTCAACCTCTGTACGGAAAGATCTCTGATATCATTGGTAGGAAATACCCTTTAATCTTTGCTCAGGCATGTTTTGGTATAGGACTGTTACTAAGTTTTCTAACGCCCGATGGCTGTTATTGGGGATTTGTGATAAGTAGAGGTATTTCAGGGATCGGTGGCGGCGGGCTGTCTGCAATGTCTTCCATCATTGTTAGTGATATTGTCTCTTTGGAGGAAAGAGGACTATTTCAAGGTTATGCTAACTTGAATTTCGCACTTGGTCAATTACTAGGTGCACCTTTGGGTGCATGGGGTATAGGTTACTTTGGTTGGAGATGGTTGTTTGGATCCCAGATTCCATTCGTTTTATTATCAATGTGGCTGACCTTTAACAATGTTAATATCAATATCCCTGGTGCTTCTGAGTCGGGGAAGATAAAAACCCTGAGAGAAAGAGTGGATTTTAAAGGTTCTTTCTGTCTAGTAATCAGCATCACTGTTTTCTTATTGGCACTATCACTCACAGATCTTTCAAGGACCACAAGCATACTTCTATATTGTGTTCTTGCTGTATCCCTTTCATCGTTCATCTACATCGAAAAATACGTGGCAAAAGAGCAGATACTTCCACTCGAGTTACTACACGGTGTTGTTGGTGGTTGTGGGCTATTGTCATTTATATCTTCATTCATTATGTTCAGTGTGATCTATCAGGTACCATCTTACGTTCGGATAGTTCAAAACCAATCTATCGCTACCTCAGCAAACTATCTGATCTCATCTATTATCTTTGCTTCACTAGGATCACTGATATCTGGAGCCGTTTTGAAGAATTGGAAAGGTGACATCAAGAGGATTGGTCTCTGGGTAGAATTCATCTCGATAGTTCTGATGTTGGGAGCATGCATTGCTTTGTATTTGATACTCACCCGTATTGGAGCTTATGATCAGACGAAGAGTTATAAATTTCCTCTCATAGTTACACTAGCCATGTTTGGTCTGGGTTCTGGTATGTCCCTTGTTGCTGTTTTGGTGGTCATTGTTGCTATCGTTGGGAAGGAAGGCCAAGCCACGGCTACTGGGATGAACTATCTTTTCAGATCCACAGCCCAGGTATTGGGTGTAGGTATTTCCATATCTCTCTACAATTTGAAACTCAAATATCTGTTATGGGATGCTTTGAAGGATCAAGCCAACGGAAAATATATTTACAAGAAACTTCTCGAAAATGCGGATCTTCTGAGAGACTATATTAAAGACCCTACACTTCTATTACGTGTTGTTGATTGTTATAGAGTTGGGTTGTCGGTCAGCTTCTTTCCTTCAAATGGATTAGCTGTTATTGGACTTATTTTGTCGGTATTGTTGGCTCTTAGAGGACACAAACAATAATAAGTCAAGCTGGCTCTCTTCAAATTTTATAAATATTCAGAGGTTTTTAATTAGAATCTTTTTGATATAGTGTATAACCTCTGCGCCATTTTTATCAGAAGACTGATACTTATTGATCACAAGTAGAATGTATTTAGCTTTTAATCAAGAAGAAACTACGTATACTTAGTTAAATATATAGTTAACAACAATATAGTCAACGTAACAGTACAAGAATGGGATCAATTTTATAACCAATATATAAAATTATGTCGTTATATACATAAAAAGACGTTAGATTTATAAATGTTGAAACCGGAAGTAGATGTGTACCAATGAATTTAAAAATAACTGCGTTGGATGAAAGAATGAAAGAAAGAAAGAAAGAAAGAAAGAAAGAAAGAAAGAAAGAAAGAAAGAGATCAAAAGTATGGGGAAATATGTAAGATATGTGTTCCTTGATTGAAAACCAACAAGGTATGACAAAGGTTTTATTTTCTCATGTAGTTGATCAAGTGCTCAATAGCATCACGCTTGGAGAGTCTTGTAGCACCTTGAATGTTATCTGTGTTAACCAAGTAGGTAGTTTTTAAGAGGTCATCAACGTTTCCATCTTGAACTAATTGAACAGTGTTGGTGGATAATACAACAGTGGTGGCTATAGCAGTAGCAACTTCAGTAGAATCAGCCTTAACAGTGGTCGTAACTGTGGATGTTGGAGCAACAACAGTGGTGTGTAATGTTTGAACCTCACCGATTGGAGCAGCAGAGACAGAGAGAGCAAGTAAAGCAGAAAATAATAAAGCGTAGAATTGCATTGGTTCAAACGAGACTGTATATGTATCTAGGAAATTTGTCCTTGTTGGTGCTTATACTCAGAGAAGAAACATGATAAAATAAAACCTTCAAAGAAGGGAAACTAAACCAGTTATATAGAAGTCCTTAGTCTAACTATGAAACAACCAGTACAAACTCCATCAACGATCAGGGTGTGTCAGATCATCAACAAGAGTCAGATTTGAAACAAATTTATGCATCTAATTTAATACAATGCGTTAGAGATTCAGAATTCACAATATTATGTTAAAGATGATTTCAAACCTAATCCGGTAATTTTTGTGTCGAGCTACATATGTCGTCTGACGTGGGTTAGTACAACCAAGCAATAAACTTGTAACACCAATATTCCTGAATTTATACACTTCACTTTCAAGGCATACTATTCGGTGATTTGTTTCATGATTTTTCAAATTATCGAGTTGTACTAATCATTCCTACATCTTGTGCCTAACAGTTCATAACATAAGTTGAATTATCGTTTTCAAGTTTCATTATATGTGTATAGTTTAATTCCTACTTCACTCCGAATCATCAAGTGAAACGTTGAATGTTAATTATTACACTTACTATTCAGGTCCATACTTTATATTTACGCTTCTTGGCAATAAATTTTGACCTTGTTTCCTGGAACAAGAAGTTATGAAATCGTTGATTTGGACATCTTAATAGTTATTCATTCTAGTGTGATTTGGTCACGTGTCCAAAATGCGGATGCAGTTGAGCAAGTTTTGACACCTAACTGACAATTGGTATTTGAGCGAGTTTGAGCAGAACCATCATCTTTTTAAAATGCCTAATGATCCTTGACATTTAAAGAATAAACAAATCATCAAATCACTATATACAATGGACCATTCAGCTCACAAAATTATGTCTTCAGCTGCTTCAAAGGGTTCTCACACAATGGCAGATATGGGTCACGACATGCCAATGTGTAAAATGAATGTAAGTACACCCTTCTTCGCCTTTCTCTATCAGATGACCCCCAGATGGATGAATTGAAACTAACATTAAAATTTTATAGATGTTATTCACATGGGACTATATGAATGTCTGTGTTGTCTTCAAATGGTGGAATATACAATCTTTTACTGGTCTTCTCTTTACCTTGTTGGCCATTATGGGATTCGGAATTGGGTACGAGTTTCTCAGATCTAGAGTTAAGCTAAATGAGAACAAAAGTAAGTTAAAGCGTTTCAGACTCCAACATGATTTAAGTCCTGAGATATTTATTGGTTCTTATAACTCTTTATGGTTTGGATCGTTGGAGTCGCCAATGGTAGCATATGTTGTTGTTGATTGAAGAGTGTGTTTATGAATCAAATCTTACTTTAAGTGAACTATGTTACTAACTCATAATCGGGGCTTAGGAATCACTCATTCAGAAGGCACATCTCTATTAACAAACATTGACTCTCAATCAGCTACAGAAAATATCAGATTCAAAAACTTCATCACAGAAATACTAATACAATCAAACATAGACATATCCAAATTGGCGAAAGCTATAACATATGCTTTATTGGTTGGCTATTCATACCTGTTAATGCTCGTTTTTATGACTTATAATGGTTGGATCATGCTTGGCGTAACAGTGGGTGCGGGTATTGGTAACTACTTATTCAATACTGAGATTAATAATTCTATGGCTTGTCATTGAATTTCAAAGGTGATTTTGAACATCTTCAGAAATTTATAACTACTAGACGTTGTTCAATAAACTAAATCACGTTAATTATTTTAGGGCCTTCATAATCTAAAAATTGTGGTGTACGGCTGTAGCCCTTCATTGATTCCGCGATTCTCCCAAAATCTTTGCAACGTCACGAAAAGCACCGGGATACTACGTGGCCATAACAGAGCTTCAACTACACAAACAAAGTAACAAGGTATACCATGAGGAGATTGTCGGGATCAAGTTTAGCTCATTATAGAAATATACTGTAACCAGTATAAAATAATTAAGGATGCTAGATTCCCATTGGACAATTGACAGCTTTGGAATAATAATATAATTATTGAATTTCAAAACGCGAGGAGTTAATAATATTGTTCATTAACGTGTGACGCCAAAAGCAGTAATTTCGGTTGACGTTGTGCCATGTAAGTGCCATCACCTGAAGAACCAAACCCTTTACCTGATCACGTAGGGTAACCCTTCGCACTGTACATAGCGCTTGAACCTTCTAGAAATCTAGATCTTTGAGCAGTGGGCTCAAGTTCCTTGATCCAGCATGTAAACCAGCAAGGTTGAAAGTATGGTATTGAAGATTGTCTCCGAAAATTGTTGAAAATGTACTACCTGATTGACAATCCCTTAAAACTAATTAAGGAGAAATGTTTACTTCAAGTTAAACAACGGCTGATTGTATAATATGAAATATTTTCTTGAGACTCGTGACTACAAATCAACTTTGTGGCGCACGGATTTCGGCGCAACTGCCATTTTTCAGCGGTGAGCATCCAATCTGCAGGTGAAGTGCCTGTTCATATGATTTTCACCACCGGGTGGTTGAACTGTAGCAAAGGTGATGTGAATTTTGAGATTCCCATATATAAAAGAGGGTTCGCTCGTTGATTGAATCGTATTAAAACTTACACACCATGCAACGCCACTGAAAAACTCTCTTTCAATTTCTCTATCTTAACAGATAACAACACATACAATTCACAATGGCTATTCAAAAAGTTTTCGCTAGATACGTCTACGACTCCCGTGGTAACCCAACCGTCGAAGTTGACGTCCACACTGAAACTGGTTTACACAGATCCATTGTTCCATCTGGTGCTTCCACTGGTATCCACGAAGCCTTAGAAATGAGAGATGGTGACAAGTCCAAGTGGTCCGGTAAGGGTGTCTTAAAGGCCGTTGCCAACGTCAACGATGTCATTGCTCCAGCTTTAATTGCTGCCAACTTAGACGTCAAGAACCAAGAAGCTGTTGATGCTTTCTTATTAGAATTAGACGGTACTCCAAACAAGTCCAAGTTAGGTGCCAACGCCATCTTAGGTGTCTCCTTAGCTGTTGCCAAGGCTGCCGCTGCTGAAAAGAACGTTCCATTGTACCAACACTTGCACGACTTGGCTGCTACCCCAGAACCATACGTCTTACCAGTCCCATTCCAAAACGTCTTGAACGGTGGTTCCCACGCCGGTGGTGCTTTAGCCTTCCAAGAGTTCATGATTGTTCCAACTGCTGCCCCAACCTTCTCTGAAGCCTTAAGAATTGGTTCCGAAGTTTACCACATCTTAAAGTCTGAAGCCAAGAAGAGATACGGTCAATCCGCTGGTAACGTCGGTGACGAAGGTGGTGTTGCTCCAGATATTTCCACCCCAAGAGAAGCCTTAGACTTAGTCTTCGACTCCATCAAGAAGGCCGGTTACGAAGGTCAAGTCTCCATCGCTTTAGATGTTGCTTCCTCCGAATTCTACCACGACGGTAAGTACGACTTGGACTTCAAGAACCCAGACTCTGACCCAACCAAGTGGTTAACTGGTGAACAATTAGCTGACTTATACGCTGAATTGATCAAGGAATACCCAATTGTCTCCATCGAAGATCCATTCGCTGAAGATGACTGGGAAGCTTGGGTCCACTTCTTATCCAAGGTCGATATCCAAGTTGTTGGTGATGACTTAACTGTCACCAACCCATTGAGAATCAAGTCTGCCATTGAACAAAAGGCCGCTAACGCTTTGTTGTTAAAGGTTAACCAAATCGGTACCTTATCTGAATCCATCAAGGCTGCCAAGGACTCTTACGCCGCTGGTTGGGGTGTCATGGTTTCCCACAGATCTGGTGAAACCGAAGACACTTTCATTGCCGACTTATCTGTTGGTTTAAGATCCGGTCAAATCAAGACTGGTGCTCCAGCCAGATCTGAAAGATTAGCCAAGTTGAACCAAATCTTAAGAATCGAAGAAGAATTAGGTGACAAGGCTATCTACGCTGGTGCCAACTTCAGAAAGTCCGTTGCTATCTAAGTTCTCTCAAATTAGGTGTTTATAAGGGTTTACTGGTTTAAACTATAAATTAATGTATATGAAGTTTAATGACATAATTTGTTTTAAAGTGTCTAGAGTATTGGGATTTCTAGATCCTGAATTGGGTGTTTCAATTTTCTACTTCCTGGTTACTGAGGGAACTTTATATGAGCATGTCCTTTCCACAAAACTGTTGTAATTTGTAAGTTGTAAGTAATCGAAAGCTAGGGGCTACTACTTATGGTTTGTTTCAAACTTCGAAGAGATATTGATTAAAATGATTAAACACAGAAAAGATGTATCGACTTTACGGGATCCACCATTATCTAAGAAAAATGGTAAATTCTTGAAGTTGAGTTTGGTCTCCCCAGGGTTGTATCAACAATGAGCCCACATGAACCATAGTTTCCATACTCAATAACTCTAGATCCTGTTTCCAGACTCCACCTTCTTAAATGAATAAGCAAAGCGAATAACCCTCTCTTGCGAGAACAAGCATTGAATACTTTCACTAAGGCTTTAAAAAAAACTAGCACACTGCCAAATTTACCTGGGTGAACTTTCTAAAGAATTGGAAAATATTGACAAGTGAGTGTATGGTTAATGTTGTTAGTTGGAATTCTTTGAAGACTTTTATATGCGTTTTTAGATTTTCTCAATGATGTACCTGTGCGAAATCAGAAACTGCGTCAGCACAATTTAACTTAGGGCAACATAGTGGGGGATGGGAGATCCGAAAAGAGTATCCAGTATCTTTTTATCATGTGATTAAGATCCGGAAGTAGCAAAACAAGTGGAATTAAATAGTTGAATACAGGTGAAACTATGAGTAATTGAGCTAGTTCTGATAAAAACTAACTCTTTTCCCAATGAAATTTCAAAGCATTTATTTAGATGAAAGAAAGTATCTGATCCTTGTCTTTCGAATCTAAGACATCAAAGATCACAAATTGTCATGGTGATAGAATAAATGGCGTGTTTCTTTTGCGCAAATACGAGACCAGTTTTTCGCATTTTCGATTCACAAAATATATATTTGCAAGATTGATTTATATTACAGTTGGAATGAACTGTAAGGCTTAAACACTCAAAAACTCTCTCAGATTGAATAAAATAACCTCAGTTTTATCCTCTTTACATTGAATAGGTCGTCACTCGGAGTTTAATAATGGTTTATCCACGTGAAATCCTCAATGGTGTTCCAATATTTGAACCAACAATGGAAGAATTTGCTGATTTCGAAGAGTACATGAGTCTACTTACTCCTTTTGGTCTGAAATGTGGTATTGTAAAGATTATTCCCCCAACTGAATGGAAGGTCAGTCTTCCAGATGTCACACCAGAACTTCTAAAAGGAATTAAAATCAAGAATCCAATCTATCAACAGATTGCAGGTAGTAAAGGTATTTTCCATGAAGCAAACATTGAGAAGCAACGTTGTTATAACATCGCTCAATGGAAGGCTCTTTCTCAAGATTCAAGCTATCAACCTCCAGCTGGCAGAGGCAAACTGAGAGACTTTGGTCTTTCTAAGACTGATCTTGCCGCATTACGGGCTAAGAATAAACAAATCTTAAGTGCTAGTCATGATGATGAAGAGATGTTTGAAGACTTTGATTTCCACATTGATACTAAGGAATTCACTGTCGAGAGATGCCAGCAACTTGAAAAAGCTTATTGGAAATCGTTGAACTTTGCCGAACCATTGTATGGTGCTGATGTAGAGGGTACGTTATTTGATGACAGAGTGAAGACTTGGAATCTTCGTGAATTACCAGGTATGCTCAGTCTTCTTGATGAAAGAGTTCCAGGTGTCAACACCACATATCTTTATGCTGGTCTATGGAAGGCCACATTCTCATGGCATCTTGAAGACCAAGATCTATATTCAATCAACTATCTCCACTTTGGCGCTCCTAAACAATGGTATGCCATTCCCCAGAAAGACAAAGAAAAATTGGATGACGTAATGCGTCTTGAATTTCCAAACGATGCTAAGAAGTGCAAAGAGTTTTTAAGACATAAGACCTTCATGGCGTCTCCAAAGTATCTTAATGACAGAGGTATTCAAGTGAATCAGGTAGTGCATAATGCTGGTGAGTTCATTGTCACTTATCCTTTCGGTTATCATGCCGGTTTCAATTATGGTTACAATCTTGCAGAAGCTGTCAACTTTGCCGCCGAAGAGTGGATTCCATTTGCTATGAAGACAGCGCGTTGTCTTTGTATCACTGATTCTGTTCAAATTGACGTTCCTGAGTTATTACGCAGATGGAAGAAGCACAAAGCTATCCACAAGAAAGAAAAGAAGCCTGTCATTCCAAGAAAAAGACCAGCCTCTGAGGTAATTTCATTAGACTCAGACGAAGACAAGGATGAGGAGGATGATGACCAAGATGATTGTAAGATTGTGGTGCCGGATCTGAAATCCCCAACAGACTTCAGAAGTTCTCCCATACTCCCAGGATCTAAGGAATCACGCACACGTTCATCAAGAAACAAATTTGTGAAACCAGAAAGCAATGCGAGTTTAACTAAATCCCCCGAACAAGAACTAAAAACCGAAATTTCTAATAGAATTGAAAAACATGATATATCTGAAGAGGAGGAAGATGGAGAGACTGATGAACAACAAAGTGAACATTCAGATGATGAGAATTCATTAAGTGGTGAGTATAGTGATGATAACTCGCCTCCGGTTGGAGCCGTCCCAGAAGCGTTTGATTACGAAACCGAAGAATCACAGGAGGATTCTGAAGATGATTATCATCCTGATACGTCTAAGAGAACCAGAATTTCCAGACAATTGAAGAAAATGAAGAGAACACCGCCACCAAAACCAATCAAGCAGAAAATACCATCAAAGGAATCCAAGCCAAAGAGAGTTCCAAAACTATTACCAACACGCAAGGCTGGCAGTAGGACTAGTGGGCGTACGACATTAAGGAAGGTTGAGACGGCTCACCATTCTGACGATGAAGATCTTTCAACGAATGATGTAGCAAGCACCGACTCTTACGCCTCTGACCAACAGTGTTTCTTATGTCCATCTACATTGCCAAAGAGACAGACCAAGTACGAGGATTTCAAGATCTTACCCACCAACCAATACCTAGATTTGGATGTGGATCGATTTGTCCATCTATTCTGTGCCAAGACATTGAACCCATCGTCAATCACCAAGGACAAGACTGGTTTGAAATTTGTTGATTTGAAAGTGATCAAACTGAATGGCTGTAAGACCTGCCATTTTTGCAAGACCAATATTGGTGTCACTTTGAGATGTTCTAGGAGAACTTGTCCTATTTGGTTTCATCCTATCTGTGGCCAAGAATCAGGCGTTCAATACAAATACACTGGTGAACACTACTGTCCAGATCATACCGAATCTACTGATATGAGGCAACACTTCTTCAAGAGATTGAACAAGGACGACTTGGTTCAGTTCCACTTTGAAGATGGTTTCGGTCTTGGTGCTATTCAGAGTATTAACAACATCGAAAGAACTCTCAGTGTTTTAGAATTCCCATTGGGTGCCAGTGATAAAATCGTGGTGAAATTCAATGATGTTGTCAACTTGGATGCTATCAAGATTTCGAAATATTCAAAGAAATCCCTTTTACCACCTCCAAGAGAACACTTGGATGTCGAAGAAATCATATCTGATGACGACATTCAAGTCGAAGGAGGTGAAGAAAACAGCATCATTGGGGAATTGAATCAATATGAAAGTGCCGAGCTTGATGAGTTGGACAAACTTGCTCTATCGAATTCTATACAATCTGATACAGGCTCAAGTCAACTATTAAGAGACATAGGAAAGAAATCAGCTACTAAAAATACCGAGATCGAGGTTATCGATCTATCAGATGACGATGAAAATGAGGACAAATTGGAATCTGTTGGTAATGAAATTCCAATACCACCTACTATCAACAAGGACTCAAACATGGTTTCAGATATTGAAGCTGCTATTGAAGAGCGCCAAGAAGAAGAGGGAGAAAAAGATCTTCTGCAACTCGGGCACAATGAAAATGGTGGGTCTTTAGGCCAAACCATTCAAATATCAACCAATTGTCAGATCTTAAAATCTGGTGACAATTTTCCTCTGGATACTTTCAAAGAATCACCTGTTGAAAGCTCAACACGGTTGGTATGTGGTGAATCTGTAAGTAAATCGGAATCTAATCTTCCAGATTTGCTTATGGAATCAAGCCAATCCGAACAGGAAGAAAAGTCATTGGATTCACCGCCTCTTGGATCCACTCTTAACGTACCAGAAGATATTGAAATGATTGACGCTGATTCTCTCTCTGTATCAGAAAGTAATTCATCAGGTAAGAAAAAACAAAGTGATTTCGAACTTGATGGATTCACAACTACGACAACAGACAATTCTAGTATTTCTACAGAGAATACCAGTACATCATTGTTTATTGATTCTCTTCTGGATTCCCATCAACAGCTTCTTCAGAAACATGAGGCTATAGTACAGCGATCAGCTAATAAGAAAACCAACTGCTCTTCTTATTGAGTCCAAGAATGAAAGTGTGCAAAATATTGTATTTTCTTCCAATATTTCCTCAGTCAGGTTATTTATCACTTCCAACCAGAACTAAAATCTATGGTTTGAAGGCTTAATGATTCATGAATCCTTGTTGCGATTATCTAATGTCTTATGTTTTATGTTTTATGTTTTATGAACTCAACTCTATATAGGTTGTCTATGTTTATGTTTTTTTTTTTTGACTAATATATTGACATATATTTATCTTTAATACATCTAGTATCTATAAGAGTTGTTGTAGCTAGAGTTGGCACAAGAGTCAACGTGTTATTGGAATACATATATACGAAGTCTAGTTCGATAATCACTTAGATTTAAGCGGTATTATGTCTTGAAAGAAATTGGGTGGAAAGGTCTCGCTACGCTTTGATCGAAAGACCACGAAAGTGGAACTGAATTGCACGCAATGTCTTGAGACTTGACTCAGCTTTCATGGTGGGAGAGTCGAGAGACACAGAGTCCAGACTATACAATAAATATAAGATACACATAATTACTAATATTACTGTGACACTGTGTAGATAATTATTATTCACTACAGTTTACTAACTACCTATTTAGGAATTAGGATTTGCTAATATAGTTAATGAATCATGCCATACGTAATGATCAAATTGATTGATAATTGAATTGACCCCTTTAATTTTGTGTGCAGTATATTATATTAAATTTATTTGGCTTTTTGCATATCCCGCGCATGAATATATTATTAATTAGGATTACTAATAATTTACTTTGTTGCTATATACATACATACACACACTTTTACTGTGGCACATCCAAGACGGTTTAGTTTAATATAAATAAAGTTCTAAATCATGTCTGGTAGAAGACTTAAAAGATACCTTATGATTGTTCAGACTTTACTATCGATTAATACTCTCAAAATCACAAGATAAAATAAATATGTCTTCAATTGACTTAGAAAAGGACCCAAAGGGTGAACAACTCACAGCACCATACTTAAAGCTTTACTCACTCGGTACACCAAACGGTCAAAAGGTAACAATATTTTTAAAATTGTTAGAACAAAAGTATGGTTTAAAGTATAACTATAGAAAGATTGATTTCTTTGGAAATGAGCAAAAGGAACCATGGTTTATTGACTTAAACCCAAATGGTCGTATTCCAACCATTTCGGATGTTGATTCTAATGGAAAACAAAACGTTATTTTCGAAACTGGTGCTATCTTACAATATCTTGGTGAAAAATATGATACTGATAACAAGTATTACTATTCTTTAAAGGATGGTGATTTATACTGGGATCAAATCAAATGGTTGACTTTCCAAGTTGCCTCTCATGCTCCATATCAAGGTCAAGCTAATCATTTCATTGTTTATGCTAAAGAAAAGATTCCATATGGTATTCAACGTTATTCTGAAGAAACAAAGCGTGTTTTTGGTGTTTTTGAAATCAGGTTGAATCAAAATAATGGTTGGTTAGTTGGTGATAGATTGAACATTGCAGACATTGCAGCTTTCCCATGGATTAGAAAGGCTGAGAGTATTGGTATCGATTTAAGTGAATTCCCTGTCTTAAAGGCTTGGGTTGAAAAGATTGAAAAGATTCAAGGTATTCAAGAGGGGTTGGATCTTTAGGTTAATTAGTTAAATGAATTGAATCAAAAAAAAATTATGAATCTTGTGGGCGGTGTAATATTTTTTTAATAACAGGATTCAGTACTATTTAATTGCTGATTTGAGCTTGTGGACTCATTCTGTTAATACATGTATAAACGTTTCTGAAAGATAAATGAAGTGTCTTAGATTTTTGAACTTTCTGGATCTATATATTTTAAAAGTCATTGAATTAAAATCATGGGGTTATGCCATTAAAGAAAGAAATAACTATCATGTGAAATTTCGTTCCATGAACTTCCAAGTTGTGTGGCTTTACATAATTAATAGGCGTGTACCAGTCTCCAGAGCCATCCCGGCATCTTGATCTGGCCACGGGTACATACTTAGTTGCTTGATGTTGTGCGCAAAATTTTATATGGGCAAGTTGGCTGATGATGTCAAGAGTGTCTTCAACGACATCAACAAATTACCACTCCACAAGCTGCCTGTCTAGTCAACAATAGATCAACTGACTGGACGTATGCTGGAACTTCAGCCTCACACTTACAGTACAAAAATATGTCCGATTTAACCAGCTCTCTATTTAATATCTTGTTGTACTGAATTAAACATAGACTGCACTGATCACATAAGCCGCCACTTCACCTGCTCAATGCTGGCCGAACCGGGGTTCATCACCCAATGGATCATTCGTGACAACAGGAAAACCACTTGCGTATAAAACACGGGGAGAATCCTGTTATTGTTGATGCAGATAAAACGAATAAAGAAGTGCTAGTTGCTTGTTAACCATCGTAATATTTAACCATCCTTAGGTTTATATTAAAAAAGGTATGTCTTCAATTGCAATTCAATTGATATCCTTCTGATGTTGTTGTTTTTTTTTCCAGTACTAACAAGCAACCCAGCTATCATCCAAAATGTCCTTATCCAACAAGTTATCTGTCGAAGACTTAAACGTCGAAAACAAGAGAGTTTTCATCCGTGTTGACTTCAACGTCCCATTAGACGGTAAGACCATCACCAACAACCAAAGAATTGTTGCTGCCTTACCAACCATCAACTACATCTTGGAAAAGAAGCCAAAGGCTGTGATCTTGGCCTCCCACTTAGGTAGACCAAACGGTGAAGCCAACGAAAAGTACTCCTTACAACCAGTTGCTGACGAATTAGAAAAGTTATTAAACAAGAAGGTCAGCTTCTTGAACGACTGTGTCGGTGACGAAGTCGAAGCTGCTGTCAACGCTGCCACTGACGGCCAAGTCTTCTTATTACAAAACTTGCGTTACCACATTGAAGAAGAAGGTTCCAAGAAGACCCCAGAAGGTAAGGTCAAGGCCTCCAAGGAAGATGTTGAAAAGTTCAGAAAGCAATTGACTGCCTTAGCTGACGTCTACGTCAACGATGCCTTCGGTACCGCCCACAGAGCCCACTCCTCCATGGTTGGTTTCGACTTACCACAAAGAGCTGCTGGTTTCTTGATGAACAAGGAATTGACCTACTTCGCCAAGGCCTTAGAAAACCCAGTCAGACCATTCTTGGCCATCTTAGGTGGTGCCAAGGTCTCTGACAAGATCCAATTGATTGACAACTTGTTAGACAAGGTTGACATCTTGATCATTGGTGGTGGTATGGCTTTCACCTTCAAGAAGGTTTTGGACAACACTGAAATCGGTAACTCCATCTTTGATGCCGAAGGTGCCAAGTTGGTCCCATCCTTGATGGAAAAGGCCAAGAAGAACAACGTCGAAATTGTCTTACCAGTTGATTTCGTCACTGCTGACAAGTTCTCCCCAGATGCCACTGTTGGTTACGCCACTGCTGAAGAAGGTATCCCAGCCGGCTTAGAAGGTTTAGACGGTGGTGAAAAGTCCTCCGAATTGTACGCTGCTGCCGTCGCTAAGGCTAAGACCATCGTCTGGAACGGTCCACCAGGTGTTTTCGAATTCGACTCTTTTGCCAACGGTACCAAGAACTTATTAGCTGCCGCTGTCAAGTCTGCCGAAGCCGGTAACACTGTTATCATCGGTGGTGGTGATACCGCTACTGTTGCCAAGAAGTTCGGTGTTGCTGACAAGTTATCCCACGTCTCCACCGGTGGTGGTGCTTCCTTAGAATTATTAGAAGGTAAGGAATTACCAGGTGTCACCTACTTGTCCAACAAATAAATCTCTTGTTAGCAATTGGTTTTAACTTTGTTATGATCTGGGTTTTTACTTTCTTTAGTTCGGAGTTAATTTATATATAAAATTTATGAAAATATATGTTACGATTTTTTTATTATCTCTAGCAATATTGATCTTGAATTATATATATCTTATGTGTTCTAGTTGCTCTAGTTTAGGGTTACCTATAATTATAATATACCTAGAGCTCTAGATAACATGCATGTCATACCAAGATCCAATGTTTCTATCAGCTGGTTCTCTCCACTCGACTTCTAAGATTTCAAAGATCTTCTTCTCATCAAAACCTTCGATTAGCTCAAGTGTGAATCCGTCAGAATTATCTAATTCGTTCATAATCTTAATCTTTTTAAAAAGACCAAATTCATTAAGAACCATCCCACGGTCTTTGGCTCTCTTTCTCACCACCTTGTTAAACGCATCATTTCCAGTGAAATAAATGAAGGCTGCACCTTTACTGTTGTATGGAACTAGTAAGAAATCAACTCGACGACATAACGGCTCACCAGTCGTGCTGTTTACGGAGTCAAAGGATAAATAAGTACCTGAATCCGAAATATTAGGTAGTTTACATCCACCAAGCCATTTAAAGGTTAGACTTGAAAGTGAACATTTATGATACCCTGTTTCTGTCATCATATTCAACAGCTTCTGTGTGATATCTTTTAATTCTGTGAGGTCATTCACACCGGGTTTGGTGATAATAAAATCAATATCGTTAGAGGTCGATAACCCTCTTCTATAGCTACCACCGACAGTAAGTTCAACACCTGGATCAATTTTCTCCATTAACCCCTTCACATATGTCTCATGGACCTGTACTTCCTCTCTGGGGATCTTTGTATTCCAGTCTCTGTAATATCTGAGACCCCATTTTTGATTGGTTGTCAAATCAGGTCGGCGTTCTACATCATCCAAAGTTTTCATCCCTTCATTTATAAAGCGATTAGCATTAACATCTCCCATACTATAAATACCCTTGAATAGCTGCAACTGCTTGTTTCGATCCGACTTCTGTAACTGTTCTAGAGCTTTTATCCTGGAAGTGTCGTTAATCTCCTGTATCTTAATTGCTATGGACTCCCCAATTCCTGGCAATCTTTTAGCCTTCTCATAGCTATCAATCATCTGAGGTGTCTTTGATAGTGTATCAATTGCAGTTCTGTAAGATTGAGCTTTGAATCTATTGTCGCCTCGAATGGTACTTTGTTTGGCCATTTGCTCCAGCAGTAAGATGGTTTCATTGTTAGGATTGTCCTGAATCACTGGTTTGTTCACAAGATCTTCTAACTTTAGTTTCTGACTTTGGATCTTCCTCCTCTTAATCCTACGAGGTACATCCTGCTCTAAAGAAATCTTAAATTTATCCGTATTCAATAGAGTTTTGTTTGTTATGGAATCGACTAACCATGACTGCTCTAAGACAGATAATCCAGCTTTATCCCCTTCCAGTTCATCCACCAGTTTCACTATCTGGCTATCATTTGGGTAAACTTTCTTATCCACTAGTAAACAGGTTGATTGTTTGATGGAATTCTCTAGGACAGTGGCCCCATGCTTTAAAGCCAAGTTCTTGCGAATCTTCGTGATAGTTGATGTGTTGTTTGGAATGAAATAGAATACGAACCCCTTAAATATCGTGCTCATATCTTAATTGGCTTTAAATGACATTATATTAGTCTGGTTTAATTAAAGTTGACTATTGAGATATAATATAATCGATTCTGTCCTTGAATTAAATTGTTAAAAAAGTAGTGACCATAGAGTAAGTTGATACTACTTTTGTTCTTTGTTCTAAAACCTTGAACTTGATGCCCTGCAAAACTCTCACGTGTGAAGCGCGCGGGGGAAACAGATATTGATCATTTGCATGAAAAAAATTATCGGGAGATTCATGCCCATTGCCGAGATGTACCGAGTACAGGCTAATTGTGTCAAATTTAACTATTTGCAATCTTTGAAGTTGATTCGAAAGTCAAAGTACTCGAGTCTCAAGAGATCAAGAATCAAAATTCCACCTGAATTGAAATTCTCTTTAGAGAAACAACATTTCCAACTTTTACCCCTTTCGCGTTGCTTGCAAGTGAACAAATTTTGTTAAGGTTGTGAAAAATTAGGGGTCCTTATCGTAAATCATATATAAGAATTGTCGACAAAAGAGGTGGTCAACGTTTGCACCAGATCCCTTTGCTGAGAATCTGTGATCTTCATCTAGAAATATTCATATTACTTATCTAGCTGTCGCACTGTATATTAATATTTGATAATCATGATTACAAAAATGTCTAATTAATCAGTAATTGGTAATAAATTTTAACATGGGTTAATTTACCCATGTAAAAATTATAAATTACTAATGTTGTTTTAACTTGATAATATGACGTGTAATCCCGGAGATCGTAGCACTAGTTTTTAGTTGTTTTGCTTTCCAAAACAGTGCAGATGATTATATGGTTTATCTTCTAACAGTCTTGTTAATTTGTGGGGAAGATACCCAAATCAAGGCCAAGTGATTACTGATCTATTTTTTCATGTTATTGTTCTGAAAATGATCTGATTGAGCCGCATGCAAATACAATATTGCACAAAAACTTCCTGCCAATTTGCAGGGGGGAAAAGAGACAACACAGGAAAAAACCCGCGTCAATGGATGAATTTGTGTTTGTGTGCAATTTTCATTCAAAACTTATGGCATGAAAACTTCGGGACCGATGAAACGGAGCGCCAAAAGTATAACTTTGATCTAAAAAAAAACTGGAAAGAAATAATAGTCATTTATACATTCGCTAAACAATACACTATTACATCGTGTGAAAAATGAAGCATACAAATGACAGTTGGATCTCTAAATCTTGAGTTTAGCCTTGTCACCAACTGATAGAAATTTTGGAAATAGGGTAGGAGGGACCAAGAAGATGTCAACCTGATACTAAGATCATTCAAAATTGGACCTAATTGCACCACATCCAATTTTCAACGGCCAGAGATTCCATACTCAATCTGTACTACCTGGTCCTGCCTAAACTTGTGACCGGCTCCCTCCAGCCAATTCAAGGCCTGCACACGGAAGATCTGGATGAAGTACATCGGACAGCGGCACCCACTGGGAACAGTACCAGGACGCAGAGTGTGCCTACCGAACCATTATTTTAAAGAGTGAATGACCTTAAGTTTAACTACACAGTTGCAAATTTCTATAAAAACATTGAAAGATTCTCAAGTTTATACCCAAATGCACATCGGACGATTCGAACGTTTTTCCATTTTTATCCAAGTTTCAATTGATATCCCTGAACAATGTCTTCCCTACGTTTAGCTTCCCAAAGCTTGAGAGCCAACAAAGCTCTTTTAAACAAATCTTACAATGCCACCAGAGCTTACTCTTCTTACGAAAAGACCTTAAAGCAACGTTTTGCTGAATTGATTCCAGAAAAGGCTGAACAAGTCAAGCAAATCAAGAAGGAATATGGTAAGACTGTCATTGGTGAATTGACCTTAGAGCAAGCCTACGGTGGTATGCGTGGTGTCAAGGGTTTAGTCTGGGAAGGTTCTGTTTTAGATGCCGAAGAAGGTATTAGATTCAGAGGTAGAACTATTCCAGAAATCCAAAACGAATTACCAAAGGCTGAAGGTGGTAACGAACCAATTCCAGAAGGTTTATTCTGGTTGTTATTAACTGGTGAAGTCCCAACTGTCAGTCAAACTAGAGCTTTGTCTGCTGAATTTGCTGCCAGAGCTGAATTACCAAAGCACGTTGAAGAATTGATCGACCGTTCTCCATCTAACTTACATCCAATGGCCCAATTCTCCATTGCCGTTACTGCTTTAGAATCCGAATCTCAATTCGCCAAGGCTTACGCTGCTGGTGTCAACAAGAAGGACTACTGGAACTACACCTACGAAGATTCCATCGATTTATTGGCCAAGTTACCAAACATCGCTGCTAGAATCTACCAAAACGTTTTCAAGGACGGTAAGGTCCCAGCCATCAACAAGGACTTGGATTACGGTGCCCAATTATCCTCCTTATTAGGTTACGGTAACAACCAAGACTTTGTCGAATTGATGAGATTATACTTAACCATCCACTCCGATCATGAAGGTGGTAACGTCTCTGCTCACACCACCCACTTAGTCGGTTCTGCTTTGTCCTCCCCATTCTTATCCTTTGCTGCTGGTATGAACGGTTTAGCTGGTCCATTACACGGTCGTGCCAACCAAGAAGTCTTAGAATGGTTATTCAAGTTCAAGGAAGATGTCAACGGTGACTACTCCAAGGAAACCATCGAAAAGTACCTATGGGATACTTTGAACGCTGGTAGAGTTGTTCCAGGTTACGGTCACGCCGTCTTGAGAAAGACTGATCCAAGATACACTGCTCAAAGAGAATTCGCTTTGAAGCACTTACCAAACGACGACTTGTTCAAGTTAGTCTCCACCATCTACGAAGTTGCTCCACAAGTCTTGACCAAGCACGGTAAGACCAAGAACCCTTGGCCAAACGTGGACTCCCACTCTGGTGTCCTCTTACAATACTACGGTTTGACCGAAGCTTCCTTCTACACTGTCTTATTCGGTGTTTCCAGAGCCTTCGGTGTCTTACCACAATTGATTATCGACCGTGCCGTTGGTATGCCAATTGAAAGACCAAAGTCTTTCTCTACTGAAAAGTACCTTGAATTGGTTAAGGGTTTACAAAACAAATAAGTCAATTAACGATTCAGTTATATGATGATTAATGATTTTATGTTGTTTTTTTCAAAAGAAAGTTGATCTTTTTAATGTTTACATTCCGTCTACATATCACTACCTAGTTCATGTGTTTTCTTCTATTTATCACTTATATATAAGCTCCACAAATACACTATTTATTTACCTACTGATAGTGAATGACAAATAACAGACTGTAATTAATATTAAGGTTCCACCAGCTTCGGAACAAGTCAGCTCATGAAAAATTCGCGAATTCAAAGAACCTATATTGATTTTTGATAATTCGGATAACTGCACCCGATCTGTAATATAAACCGCGCAATGGCCAACCTCCGGCAAATACAAACCGGCGGGGAATTTTTAAGGTACAGGTTGTCTGTGGAGAAGTAATATTATGATAAAGAGTCAAGACACCTTATAATTGCTCTTTAACTGAGACAATAGGAAGCTTTTAGGATGGATGTTCAAACTTGCCCATGTATTGAAAAAAAAACATTAATTTGATTTTTAAAAAATCAAAAATAACGACGTCTGCAGGACTCGAACCTGCGCGGGAAAATCCCAAAAGATACCTTGAATTAGTTCAAGTCTTTCGCCTTAACCGCTCGGCCAAAACGCCTAATTAGTTGAGAATTCTTGTCGTAAGTGTTACAAGATATATTAGCTTAAATGGAATGTTAAGGTTGGCAATAACTTAGGGGAAGGTCTGATAGTCGAATGGTGACTACAGTTCCATGCAAAAGATATAAATGATAATAAAAAGTGTCCTAGGTTCAACCCCCACCTAGGGCGAAATGGAGAATGAAAAACCGAACTCTTAGTCAAGTAGAGCTCCTTGGTATTTTCACATCCTGGCCACGGAGGGTTCTAGTCAGGTTACAGAGGAGAATTAATGGGGCTGAAAGGTTTCATAGGTGGCCCAGCCAGGTGCAGTAAGAGGTCAATGTTCTCAAGTATCTCCGGCGGGAAAGAAGAAGACTGTCCA
>JAKUBK010000175.1:0-55440 GCA_030566875.1 Waltiozyma chaumierensis | reverse complement strand
TATATTACCGAAATGAGTCATTCGACTCAGCGAGTAAGCAACCGCAGAAGCGGGCTTTAGGGGACTAAATCACGTGCAACGTGGTGCATAACGGAGATATGGATCCGTTCTGTAACAGGATATTATTATATTATTTATATATAATTATTATAAAAAATTAATATAACCAAATAGGCTAGTCAAATTAGAGAATTAACCATTGAATACTTTAACTTAATATCCTCAAATTTCATATATTCTGGTAATTTAGTTTAAAAATAGACCAAAAATCATGTATCGCATGATATATTAAGTTACCAAGCTGTAGGAAACAAAGAGTAAACATTTGGGATCTCTGACTAAGATTACAAAGCCAAAGAAACCATAGACAACGGACGAAATACAATCAACAGCGTCAATCTATTATCCACAATCATCAATGATCAAACACCACACAATAGTTAGAATCTCAACAAAACCACAAGCCTAAGCCATCGTTGGTACCAATGATTCTCCAAGTAAAAGAACAGCCAAACGCTCATAATCTTCAGAAGTATCACCGTAATCATTAGTATTGTCTAAGAGTTTCGTAAATTCTTCGAATATATTCTGAGCCAACTGCTGATTAAATTTGGTACCAAGGCGCATTATACTGTAAGCATCATAGATCTCAATGCGGGAATCTGTTTTAGTCTCAGGAAGTTGATCAAGAACAACAGCAGAAGCCTTACCAACGGTCGTAGCAAATGAGAAGACCGAACCAGGAGTGAGAACGTTGAAGAAGAAATAAGGCGTCACTGCAATAAGAGACAATCCTTCAATGATGCTCCACGCAGAAAAGTTCTTCAAGCTACCAACCTTACTTCTGACACCAACAAGAGGACCTGGTCGAAAGATCAAAAGGTTCTTGAACTTAATATCAGCAATCTCCTTCTCAACCAAGGCTCTAACCTTAGTTTTTCTGTGGAAAAGGTTTGGGCAGAAGTGTGACACCATATAGTTAGAAACCAAGATGAAATTCTCAGCACCTGCTTCCTTGGCAGCCATGGCAACTTGTAAGTTCAAGTTATAGTTGACCTCAATGAATTCCTCATCTGAAGGCAAATCATATAATTGATTGTTGACAAAACGGGAAGGACCCCTAGCACCCAAAGCAGAGTAAACCGTTGTCAAATTTGGAATTTTGGCGATCTCCGTAGGCCAAACAGCAGATTCCTTAATGATATTGACAACATTTGGTCTAGTTACAGGATTATATCTGGATCTGGTCAACAAGTACAATGTCTGGTGTGGCTTCACAACTCTGGCTAAGTTCTTGACGATCTTTTCGCCTGTCAAACCGGTAGCTCCAACAATTAAGATACTCTCTGTGGATTCCATTGTGGCGTTGTTCCCAGTCAATGTAATGTTGGATGCATCATATTCTTCACCGAATACGTCTTCCTCATTGTTTTCTTCTTCTTCTTCTTCTTCTTCTTCTTCTTCTTCTTCTTCTTCTTCTTCTTCTTTGTATAGTTTTTCTTTAACATGGTCCATTGTTTCCAACAAAGCAATGTTCTTTGTGGTTTCTTCTCCAGGGATGAGAATAGTGGTAGTTTCTTCAACAGCAATAGATGACATTTTGAGCAAAGGTTATTAATAGTTTTTTCTTGAATATAATTAGATGTAGAATAGCAATATCTTGATATCTCAAATAATAAGATTTCTTTGAAGGCATTGGAGCACATTTTGCCATGATTCTTTAATTTTTGGAGTAATCTGAAGTCAAAAAAAGTTCAATATCCAGTACAGAAAGTGATTCTAAATCGGAGGTGACACAAAACCCGAATTAGAGATTCCCATCCCTCTTAGGCTTTTTAAATTCTAAATAGTAACATATTGTCTTAACAATGTCATAACTAGAACAGAAAGCTACCACATTAACAACCAGTGTATCTCTTTCAAGTACAAGATATTGAAAATAGTTTGCTAATACTCAAAATCAACAATCCAAAGAAATGCAATCATTTCCGAGTTTAACAGTCTTAGTCATTGGAGGCACAGGGCTTTTAGGATCCAACTTTGTGACCCAATGTTCAGAGAGTCCGAAAGTTTCCAAGGTGATAGTTCTTGCCAGAAGATCATTACTACAGCTTGTCAACTTACCCAAAGTGGAATTAATAATCAATGAAGATTCTTCCCAATGGAGTTCAATCATTAAACAATACCCGGAAGATATCAATGTCATATTCTCAAGCTTATCCACAACCAGAGGAGATGCTAAAGGGTTAGCTAATCAAAAGAAAATTGATTTGGATTTGAACATGGAGTTAATCAAAGCTGCTCAAATGAAACACGCAAGTAAGGTTATAGTAGTGACAAGTTTCAATAACGAATTGATCTCCAGGATCTTTCCATATTTCTCCTTGAAGAAGACAATAGAAGATTCTATAATCTCTCTTAATTATCCAACAACATTGATTCTTAGACCTGGTCCTTTGGTAGGTGATAGATCTGTATTGAAGGCAAAAATCAGTTTAGCAGAGAGACTTTCCTCAGAAATAGCCGCCTGGACTTATAACACTCCTTGTTCTTCATTACTTGGGTTCTCAATAAAGGATGAAGAGGTCATCAACAGCGCCATGTATCTTATGGATAATGAAGAGCATGTTAAAATCGTCACTAGTGAAGAAATGTTTGCTTTGAGTAGGGCTCTTGAATATATTTGACTTGAAACATGATGCCTGCAGCGGCCTGTTTATTGTTTTTATATTAGGTTGCCCAATCTGGTAACAGTCTTAAGAGGAGTCATAGATGATAGGTGTAATTGACAAAAAAAAGAAGCTGTGTTAACTAATTGTTGATGCTATTGTGTGTGAATTAAATCGCTGGCTTCATGGATTAAATATCATTCAAATCTTTGTAACCATAGTCTTTGTGCGCGCTGAGACCAGTGATCTAACAAGAAGAGGACACCAAACTGTTTAACTTGAACAGGTTCAACGTCTCAATCGTTGTATATTATCATATTAAATATCCTAGTTTCCATTAACAATATATTACAGAAGATTTCTGGTGTCATGAAGAAAAGAGAATCAGCAAATAACACAATCTCAACCTTCTTCAACAAGAAAAAATTCTATCTAATTTACCCCTTGATCTTTCTCTTTGGTTGCGTAACAACTTTATTATTCAACTCCACATCTCATTCAAATCTGATCAAATCTTCCAAATCCAATTACTCAATCAACTCTCTGTTTGCATATAAGGGGTTTGTTTTCTTTAATGTTGTCTACTTTTCTATTTTCCTTGCTTCATGTTACCAGTACTACTACTACGTCAACAAAAGGAACAGTAAGAAGAGACATTTTTACATTGTTATAATTATACGGTTTGTTATCAAGTATTGTACCAATTATCTGACATTATACATCCTGTTCAGAATCATTGATTGGGGTTTCATATACACAGGTGGATCATGTAAGGTTACAGTTGATAAATTACAAAAATTGGTTTCACAGATTAAGATTGAGAAACATTGTGTTTCATTTGGTGGCGATTGGATAGAAACTATTACTGATTCATTTTGTTCTATAACCAGTAGAAAATTATCTATCACTGATGCTGAGGTATGTAGGGATGTTTCTGGTCATTGGTCTGGTGGATTCGATATTTCTGGTCATTTCGTTTATCTTGTGAATAATTGTTTTGTATTATTCAATGAGATGCGGATTTTGAATTATGTTGAAGTTGATGAGTTTGATTTGGAGAACCAGAAATGTGCCAAGTTGGGTAAAAAAGATTGGTTTGACGTTAGAGATTATTTGTTCTATTGTAATTTGGGTTGTCTTTTTGTTGTGCTGGTATGGTCCTATTTGGTCACTGTTACGTCTGTGTTCTTTCATACTACGGCTGAGAAGGGAATCGGGTTGGGTTTCAGTTACACTTCTTCTTTGATCATCTACCATCTCCTAGAAAAATATTTATCCTAATAGAATTGAATGGAATGTAGTTGGCCATTAATAGTTGTTCCTGATATACATGATTTTGTTCTCTAAGGACCTGAAGTTGCCCTTCAACAAATATCCAATCTTTAACTTATCATCAATATGTAGAGTCAATACTTCAGAAGACGGTTCTAGCAAATTCGAAGTCAAAACCATCGTATTATCAAGCCTTAAACGAATCCTCAACACTTTGTTAGACTCAGTGATGATTTTAATAGTCACAGATTCAAATTTGTAATCAGTCTCTTCAATAATGAAGGATTTCTTCAACTTAGATTCCAAATGACGGAACAATTGCTTCCTAAATGTGAAATCCATCAATGTTTTTCTCAATCGTTTCAAAGCTGGCATTAACTCATCGTCAGAGACACCGCCTCCTGATTTAGTCCCTATGAATTTCTCAATATCGATATAAATAGGAATAGTTCTTTTAAAAGTGATCCATTGATATTTCTTGCCGTTATGTTTATTTCTTTGTAGGATCAAATAATATGGTTGTTCAAATACCCCATTAAATTGGTCAAAGATCTCAATCCTTACACCCATCAACTCTTTGACTTTATTGTTTTCTCTGAATCGGTCTGGATTCATTAAGGGAAACAACGTTATACCGAACATTCTGTAAATGTTCTCTAATAAGATATTGTCAAGTTTTCCAGTGATTTCTGATTGCTCTTCTTCTTCTTCTTCTTCTTCTTCTTCGTTCCTTTTAGATGTTGGTTGATCGATATGTTTCTTCTGCTTAGAGACCTTTGACGGATTTGAAGTTGAAGGTTCTTTGAAATATTTGGATATAGAAGGATCGAAGAATTCATGATGAATAGGTACAGCAGGGAAATACCCAGAATCATCTTCTTCGTTAGATCTTACTTTTCTTCGTTTCTTATCTGATGTATTGTTATCATTATCATTATTATTATTATCCTCCCCCACAACAGGAGTCTCTTCTCTTATGAGAGCTTTCAAAGCATTAATCGATTCCACCATGGGTTGTCTCTTATCAATACTGTCGATCTGTTTCTGGACATCTTCTTTCCTTCTCCTAAGTTCTCCAACTTTATAGTGATTCAGATTTGTTAGTATTTAGTTCAAGGTATTTAGGGCCTGAGCACTCTTTTATTAATTTCGCGCGTACTTTCATATTCAAGGGACGATATGTCCTGTTTGATATCCTCTATGTTCATCAGCTACCGTGTTTTGTGGATATTGTATTGATCCATTAACGCATCTAATATAGTCAATACATATTAATTATAAATTAGCTGGTTAAGATAAAGATCTGATCACATGCAGGTCGGAAGTGGCTTGTACTACTCAAATCACATGACAAAAAAAAACTAGGTCGATAATTTAAATGCGAAAATCCGTTGAGGATATCTATTAAAAACTATATCAAACAATTTTATAATCTAAAACCTTTTTAAATATAAGTAGAGAGAAATGAATGGAACCCAAAGAGAAAAATATAAAATACCACCTTAAAAAAAAACACAAACACACCAAAAAGACAACATCAATGATCATTAATAGTAATAATAAAACCAAAGAAGAAAACACAAAAACAAGGGATCAAACAGGTACAAATTCCTCCATCCAAATCGCAGTTGATGCAATCAAAAGAGGAACCCACCATGTATAAACAAACCCAACAACATCACAACAGGGAGCCCCACACAATTCTAGCTAGAAAAGGTACACAAAGTGCTATTGCTGCAGCTTAGTATCTGTAGTTTTCTGGCTTGTATGGACCTTCAGCTGGGATACCCAAGTATTCGGATTGAACTGGGGTCAAAGTGGTCAACTTGACAGCCAAGTGCTTCAAGTGGGACTTGGCGACAGCTTCGTCCAAGATCTTTGGCAAGACATAGACCTTACCCTTTTCTAAAGCACCAGTCTTGGAGAATTCAACGTGCTTGGCTTGGAATTCAGCATCGTTGGCCTTGAATAAAGCAATTTGGGCCAAGACTTGGTTGGAGAAAGAACAAGACATGACGAAAGAAGAGTGACCGGTGGCACAACCCAAGTTGACCAATCTACCTTCAGCCAACAAGATGATGTGACGACCGTTCTTTAATAAGTAACGGTCAACTTGTGGCTTGATGTTGACAACGTCAACAGCGTTGGCCTTTAACCAAGCGACATCGATTTCAATGTCAAAGTGACCAATGTTGGAAACAATGGCGTCTTCTGGCATTTGTTCAAAGGCTTCTTGGGTGATAATGTCTCTACAACCGGTGGTGGTGACAAAGACTTGACCAATGGAGGCAACTTCGTTCAATGGGGCAACTTGGTAACCTTCAACAGCAGCTTGCAAGGCGTTGATTGGGTCGATTTCAGAGACAATGACTCTGGCACCCATACCTCTCAAGGCCATGGCACAACCCTTACCGACATCACCGAAACCGGCAACAACTGCAACCTTACCAGCCAACATGACATCGGTGGCTCTCTTGATACCATCAATCAAGGATTCTCTACAACCGTACAAGTTGTCAAACTTGGACTTGGTGACAGAGTCGTTGACGTTGATGGCTGGGACCTTCAAGGTAGCATCCTTAACCATCTTGTACAAGTGGTGGACACCGGTGGTGGTTTCTTCAGATAAACCGAAACAGTCGTCCAACATTTCTGGGTACTTTTCGTGGACCAAGGAGGTTAAATCACCACCGTCATCCAAGATCAAGTTCAACTTCTTACCGTCCTTGAAGGCGAATAATTGTTGCTCGATACACCACAAGTATTCTTCTTCAGTTTCACCCTTCCAGGCGTAAACTGGAACACCAGCAGCAGCAATGGCAGCAGCAGCGTGGTCTTGGGTGGAGAAAATGTTACAAGAAGACCAGGTAACTTCGGCACCCAAGGCAACCAAGGTTTCAATCAAAACGGCGGTTTGAATGGTCATGTGTAAACAACCGGCAATTCTGGCACCCTTTAATGGTTGTTCTGGACCGTAGATTTTTCTGATTTCCATTAAACCTGGCATTTCATTTTCAGATAATTCGATATCCTTTCTACCGAAGGCAGCTAAGGAGATATCGGCGACTTTGTAGTTAACAGCTGGAGCAGACATTTTTGTTGTTGTTGGATGGATTCAATTGGAAATTGATGAAGAAGAAAACTTTAAAAGAAACAATAAAACAATCCTTTGAATCTTTTGCTGTTGAATTGGAAATTTTTCTCAATATTTATATTAAAATTAATTATGGAAAAAAAGTTTTCTTTTGAGAGCTGATCTGTATTAGGAAATTCATGGTTATGAAGCGCTGGCTGCGTTTGCATGTGAAAAATATCTACGTCAGCACTGAAAAGAGGAATATTCGCGGGAGGCCCGTTCGTTTAATATATGATAAACGACGACAACGAACGTCTTTGCATGTGATATTAAGTAAACGCCACCGGAATGCTGCACGTGATACAAGATTGATTAACCTCCAAATCAAAAATATTTATATTATTATTATTATTATTATTATTATTATTATAAACTTTACTAACTATAAATTAACTTCCAGCCAATCAACACAAAAATTCATCTATATATATATATATATATTATACATATTAATCTATTCTTGATACATCTCAGAGTCCTGCAGCCTTTGAGCAGCAGCAGCATTTCTGGTGGCTAATTCAAGAATTCTTCTGATATGTGGCAAATTCAACCAAGCTGGAATATAACCTTCAAGGTTTGTGAATTTTCTCAATTCGGCTCTTCTAAATGGATCGTCAAAGTATTGAACCTTATTCACCTTTTGGAAGAAATCATCATTACTATCACTGGCCTTCACCTTGTTAGCCACGGCTGACATGATTTCTTCATCCAATGGAGGCTCGTAGTCGGCAACAACATATTGGGATAACAACTTTTGGATTTGAACCGGTCTTAATTCATGACAAATCTCAAAAATAATCTCAATATCATCCCTAGAGTTCTTTCTCAACTGTAGTAACTTGGCGGTTTGCAATAGACGGGCCAAATGGAGAGAGGCGTTTGGAATGTTATGAGTCTTACACCACTCTTCAATTCTGGTGACATTGTAGTTCAACTGAAGACCACGTTTCCAAGACAGGTAGTTTCTCTTGATGATCAAGTTATTGAAACAGATATCATCAATGTATCTCAGTAATTGGATGATGACCTCGTTGATCACTTCGGTCTCAACAAAGTAGTTCTTCATGGCCCAGTACAGATTGTTGAAGAAACTTAGAACATCGTCCATCTTGTATTGGATCGAGTTGTGAGCAAACACCTTGGATAGGAATGGTGCGGATTCAGTAGCCATGAACCCAGGCAAGGATTGCGACATGACAACAGCAGAGATGGCTTTTTCTTCAATTGATTTCTGCAACTGTCTCAACCACATGTTGAAAATATTGTAAGATAAAGCCTCGAAATCTTCCTTGATAACAACAACCAATTTCAAGTAATCGTTGTATTCTTCTTGGCCCATTCCGGTGGCAAAATCCTCGCTTTCCAGGATCGTCGTTTGAGCATAGGACACGAAGGAGTACAATTCATGCGTGTTGGATAACCAGAATGCACCATGAGGAATGATGTTGTCGTCCTTCAATTTACTGACGTTGTTCTGAATACCACCCAAGACTTCACCCAGGAAGCTTTCAGAGTCCTTGGTAAGACCCAATCTCCACATATCACTGATGATGATAATGATGATTCTGGCTGGGAATAAGACGTCCTTTTTCGAAAGATCAGCCATGACGGAGCTCAATGGGATCTTCAAGTTCTTCAACAGACCATTCAAGATCTCGTGGTGCAAAGTAGCAGAATCAGAGAGCAACGAAACCAATTCGTTAGAAATAGCCGATAATGAAGAAATCGTGGACTCAACATCATCATCATCATCGTTGGTGTTTGTGATGGAAATGACGGACATCTGTTGAGGAGAAACCATGGTGGAATCGGTTTGAGAGTTCAGACTGTAACGTCTGGTCCTCTTAGGTGTAACAGGTGCTGCAAGGGCACCGCTGGCAAGGGCTGCGCCACCACCACCGACAAGTGCCCCGTTGACAATGGCTCTAGAACCATTGGAGGTTTGTGGCTGTCTGGATAATTGATCGAAATCATTCTTCAAATTGGTTAGTTGGGTCTTCAAATCGGATTCAACAGAGTCTCTATTTTTCAATTCTTCTCTGGCAAACTCCAATTTAGCCAAAGTGTCCTTGACTTCGTCCTTCAACTGTGTTTGTAATTCTGTCAATTCTTGGATCTTAACAATGGACATTTCCAAGTCACGCTTGGTCTTGGACAAATCGGCTGTCAAAAGCTCAACCTCCTTAACATGAGAATCCTTCTGTGTGTCGAATTCCTGTTGGAAGCTCACTTCTCTGGCCTTCAGTTCTTCATGCTTGGTCTTAGATTCATCAATGGCCGCCTTCAAACCTTCAATCTCAGCAATCAATGATCTGTTTTCCTTGGCCTTCTCACCAAGAGATGATGTCAATTCAATAACCTTATTTTCTAGCTTGTAACTAGCTTCCTTCAATCTATTCAAGGACTTAGCCTCCGTTTTCAACTCTTGGAGCAAAGCCTTGGCCAACTTGGATCTGTAGTGAGATTGGGTGACAACAGCAGCCTTTCTGAGTTTCAAGAAGGCAGATCTGTCTCTGTAGCCCTTCATGGCGGTTTGTATGTACATCACATGTTGCTCCTTCTGTTGTCTTAAAAATTCTGTTCTGGATTGAGAACCTCTAATGATAGACTGCAAAGTAACGATTGATCCAGTGGTTTGAACAAATCTTTGACGAGCCAAGAAACCTCTAATCAAAGTTTGGATACTTGTGGCAGCAACGGCTTCTTTTTCTCTTTGGATTCTGGCCCTGGCGTTGAAACCCAGGAACAAAGCTTGAGCTCTGACAATGGATTCTCTGATTTCAAGGAATTGGCGACGGTAGTAAATACCCTTGATGTGCTTCTGAATCAAGGACGCTGAACTGTATAGTTTGTCAGTTCTGATCTTTTCGAGATGTGCCAACATTCCGGCCTTGAAGAAGATCTTAGTCAAACCCAACTGATATGTGTCTAAAGACAAGCCAACCTTTTGGAGAATGGAGTTACAAATCTCACGAATCTGTTCCGTAGAAGCAGAACCAGTCAAAAGAGGACCATATTGTTCTGGGTTCAAAAGAATATGATATCTAGAGGCAAATTCTTCATATGTCCATCTGGATGGGAAACCAGCACACGAAATCTTGATTGTTTCTAAAACACCACAAGCTCTAAGTTGGGATAGAACCATCAATGGGTCAAACTTCCAGGCCGTCTTTTCTTCATTCGGCTTAATACAACGGATGTAATGGACGTTGGTGGAGTTGATAGTAGACATCAATTCGATCAAAGAGTTTTTGAAAATAGAACCCAAAGTAGGCTTTCTGTTAACAGTTCTGGCTGGACCTGGTCTCTTTGGAGCAGAAGCAGCAGAAGCAGCGACAGCGGCAGCAGCAGAAGCAGCAGCTGGATCTTCCTTTGGTTCGTTCTGTTTTTCCAAATTGGTCAATATTTCAGTTAATAATTCATTGTTGGATTCCTTCAAGACTTCTAGATGTCCGTCGGAAACGGTATCTCTGTTCTTTTCAATGAAGCCATCGATATCATATGTAACGTCCAAAGCATAGTGAGAAACAATGAATTTGGTCTGTCCAAATCTTGGCTTCTTGAAAACCTTGTCCGTTGGAGGCTTATTCAAGTTTTCGTACAGTTTGGTAACCCAACTTTCATCGTTACCAGCTGGTAATCTGGATTCTTCATCCAACAAGGATAAAATACCCAGTCTCTTTTCGATCAAGTCGATACAAGGCTGGTTGTCACTGAACTCGATGAAGGACCATTCGATTTCTTCAGCAATGTACTCTTCTTGCTCTAACTTGAACACGTGCTGGTTGAACTCTTGCTGTAGCTTTTCGTTGGCATAATTGATACAGAATTGTTCAAAGGAGTTCTTCTCGAAGTGTTCAAAACCATAGATATCCAAAACACCAATGAAGTTCTTGATATGTTCAACAACTTCACTGTTACACAAATCTTGGTTGATGTAGTGAACCAACCAGTCGAACATGGCAGAGTAGATGTACTTGGCAACGGAGTCCCTTGAAACTAAAGCTTGTTTGTGGGATAAGTTGGAGACGATCTTCTCACCTCTGGTGACAAGTTGCTTCTTGGTAATCCATTTGGCAAAGTTTGAAGCATCGATTCCTAACAACCCACAGGCC
This sequence comes from Waltiozyma chaumierensis, assembly GCA_030566875.1. Taxonomy (NCBI): domain Eukaryota; kingdom Fungi; phylum Ascomycota; class Saccharomycetes; order Phaffomycetales; family Wickerhamomycetaceae; genus Waltiozyma; species Waltiozyma chaumierensis. The sequence goes on along the minus strand of JAKUBK010000175.1, from coordinate 44,248 downwards.
TTAACCAAGTTAGGTTCATCAGAGGATAGCTGCGAGTCATTTCTGGTGGCTTTGATTTCAATGTTACCAATGTGCAACAAGGCAGCTAAGATTTTGAAGATTTGATGTTGGGTGGTTGGGGTGATACCAATTAGCTCCAAGGCCTCAGTGGTGGCATTGTATTCTTCTTGATCATCAACCCCTTCGATATGATAATCGCCACCTTGGTTTAAGTAGTTGTAATCCTCAATGTTGGCCAATTGGAACTCGGCTTTCTGATCTTCGGTTAAACCAGATAACAACTGATAGAAAATATGGTAGTTTCTTTCGTTCGTTGGTTGGAAGACCAATCTGGATCTTTCCAAAAGATACGTTCTGATTCTAGCACCAATGATAGTGGTCTTATCGTTGAAAAGAATCTCCAAATACTTACCGAAACGAGAAGAGTTATCATTTCTTGTGGTCTTGGCATTACCGAAAGCTTCCATAATCGGATTGGTAGCTAAGATTTGCTTTTCGGTCTCAGACATCTCCACCTTAGTTTCATGACCACCAAGTGCGGTTTCACTGTTGGTGATCTCTTCAACAGAGGCAAAATATCGCATAATATACTTGGCGGAGACAGTCTTACCAGCACCAGATTCACCACTGACAACAATGGTTTGATTCTTCTTGTCCTGCTTCATACATCTGTAGGCATCTTCAGCAATGGCGAATAAATGTGGGTCCAGTTCACCTCTCCTCTTACCGGAGTAAGCTTGAATGATGTCAGCGGAATATAATTGATCGACTCTTTGGAAAGGATTGGTTGCTATCAAAACAATACCAGAGTACGTATAGATGTTGAGCTGGGAGTATCTGACCTTAATGGCGTGTAGCACAGCAGGTTCATTGAGATAGGATAAAGAAGTCAAATCCTCAGTGGCTTCCAAAATAGGAGGGTTTCTTAACAATGGCAACTTTTCATTGGTTTGATCTAAGTTGTCAACTTCAACTTCAATAGTTTCCTTGTTGGAATCAATGGTCAGCTCTAATTGATGTTTACCATTCGATTCGGTGTTTTTAGAAACTTCAGCACCAACCCAGCCTTCTGTTTCACTTGGAATCCAACAACGGCTATTTGAAAAGAGTAAATTGTTAGTAACGTGGTCCTTTCATATTATCAACAAAATTTGTCCTTCTTCCAAGTCTCTTAGAGTATCAAATCTTTCTCCCTTTAGGGAAATTGAAAGCTGTGAAATCCATGTGGATTGATAATAAATCAAAAGATTCAAAAACAAAGAACAAAAACACAAATTGACACGATCTGGAGGTTTACACGGGGACATTCCCGTTATGGAATTGGATTGATAGAGGAAGGGCGAAGAACGAAAAAACAAGAAGATCTTAGAGAGAGAGAGAGGGGTGCAGATAAGAGACATACGTTCCTACTTCGAATTTAGAAACCATTGTGAATGATTACGAGTTTTGGTTAACAGTTTCCAAAGTTATGTTAGTGTTTATTGTGTGACGTTTCGCCTTTGTTGAAGTCTGCCCTTCTTTTGGGCAGCTTTTTGGTTTTTTTTTCCGTTCGATTTTCTTGATTTCGCTTGGATCAAGTTCGCGTTCGTTTCATAATTAACCACACTTCTTGTTCAAGAATTAAATCAGTTATCATTCATGAAGAAACAAGAAGACTACAAGAAACACAAAGCCAAAAGATCAACATGGAAAATTGTGATCAATCAGTTAGGTCAGTTTCGAAAATAGCCCATCGACGACTAGCAATACTGTGGAGAGAATGGTTATGCCAGTTTTGCCACCAAAATTTATAGGTTTTAAATTTATCTCCAGATCAGGAAATAAATAACACGTAGACAGGTCGTGCAAATACCAAATTCTCCAAATCTTCTTAAAAAGCACGTGATCCATTCCTATCCTTGATCATGTGATCAAAAATACACGGTCCATCATGGTTTTTACTTTTTTTTTCTTTCGCGTCAGTGATAAATATTATTTCAAACGACTGACACGTTAATTTGGCAACACATCAAGTTTCTAATTTGCCTTATAAACGTAGTCTAATCATTAACAAACAACCACCTATCCATCCAAATACATTATCATTGATCGATAAAAGAGACACTAACTCGCTGCTGATATGTTCAAACAAGACCAAAGAACACCACAAGGTTCCAAGAGAAGAACAGCTGGTCGTAAGAATTTTGACAATACACCAAACCAAATTATTGGTAAGAATCCAATAGTAAACTACCTCAATGACTGCTACAACGACTCTCAATTAACATTATACACCAGAGCACCAATCGGAGAGATCACTTTAGAAGAGTTTGAAGTCTGGGCTATTGAAAGATTGAAGATTCTTAATGAGATTGATTCCTTGTTGAAGAGAAACAAGCATTCTAATGAAATAGAATCCCTCATTACGCCATTGCTAAGAAAATCTCTTCCTTTGGCAACCACCGACGAGAAGAAGAAGGACTACTACTCACACTTCATCCTGAAGTTATGTTTTTCCCGGTCTGTTGAACTACGTGACAAGTTTCTCAAATGTGAAAACATTATTTTCAAAACCCGTTTCAACCTCTTATCAGGGGAAAAGCAACGTGACTTCGTCATGGCTATGAACTTACCATGGGAATTCGCTTCTCAGAAGGAAAAAGCTGATCTATCAAAACAATTGTACACTGCTATTCAACCAACTTTGAAGTTCCAGTTGAACATCACTGAAGAATCAACGCGTCGTGAGTTTTTTGAAAAGGAGGAATTCATCAAGATTCCCTTTGAACTTGTCCCAGAGTTAGTTTCATCCCGTTCGGTGCTACTTAAGAAAGGGAACGCATATGTTCCAAAGTTTCAACAGATCAATCTACTTTCGTTGGAATTCACCAAGAATTTAGAGAAGACACTTATTTCCACATCACATGCCTTCCCAACCTTAGACGAAGAAGACCGCTTGATTCCAATATTAAATCATTTAGGTGCCGCTAACAATTTCCTTGAGGATGATTCTGTCTTTGACGAGTTGATGAACTCCGAAGTGAACTCCATCACTGTGAAGTCCAACAAAGTAACCCGTAATTTCCCATTATGTGCCAGCAATTTAATGGATGGATTAACAACGACACATCATTTGAAGTATCTTGCCCGTAAACAGTTCTCCTTGTTTTTGAAATGGATTGGGTTATCAGTGGATGAGGCTTTGAAATTCTGGGCTTCTGAATTCTCCAAAACTATGGGATTGGACAAATTCGACAAGGAATACAAATACAATTTCCGTCACGATTACGGTCTTGAAGGGTCTAAGATCAAATATAAGCCTTGGGATTGTCGAAAGATTCTCTCTCAACCTCGTCCTCATGCCGGTGAATTCCATGGCTGTCCTTATCGTGACTTGAACAATGACGCTTTGAAGAACAAGTTACAGAAAATGGGTCTTGGTGAAGAAGAGGTTTACAACGTTTTGGAAATTAACTCTAAAGGTGATCCAACAGTTGCTTGTTCAAAGGTCTTAGAACTCAAGACACAGAATTTGGTCAGTGAACAAGTAACACATCCAAACTTGTACTATGACAGAATGAGAGTCTACCATAAGAATCTGGAAGGTGATACCGGAGGAGAATCCAACGAGGAGGACACTGTTTCTACTACAACTACAGCTTAGGGTTCATAGGAAATTTTCTGTTATATTTTTTTTTTGCTAATCTATTTATTTTAAATAACAGGGATCTAGACTATTTGAGAAAGGTCTTTCTCAAAATGATCACTGACTTCTGACACAACTTCAACAGAAACACTTGTAATATTGTTATTATTGATCCCTGATTTCAAATCTCTAACTTCATTTGTTGAAGAATTGGCATCGTTCTGAAGGTTCAACTGGGAATTGTACTCCTTGATGTGATCATTCAAATGTCTAAGATCATACCATGTGATCACAAAGAGAAAGTTATAAAAGAAAGCCAAGGCCCATTCAAATCTAGCATTGATGGAATAGTTTTCAAAATTGACTAGTTTGAAAAGAATAGTTAAAATCCCAGCAATGCAAGTGAAACCCACCTTCAACAATAAAGACACCCAAAATGGATTGTTCCAAGTGATTTTCTCTGTTTGTATACGAACATTTCGAGTAAAGTGATGTGTCAATATCGAATATTGAGCAATCTGGCAAAACAACTGGAACAACATCCCAAGAATGAACACAGAAAGAAAGATATGGTGTAATCTAGGATGTTCTTTAGTACTTAAGATAGCAACCATACTAATACCAAACTGTCCCACGAATCCGAATAGAACAACAAACAGTTGCAAGACTCGTAGCCAGGGACACTTATTATTAGTTACTCTAAATCTTGTGACGCTCTCAAAGACCAACGAACTTAAGTAAATACAACCAGTCAACACAGCACCAGTGATGAATAAAGGTTGTAAATCTGTAGCTCCAATATCACTGATATACACTGGATTCATGTCAGCATATCGATGAGCCTTTGCCAATCCTTCGGATTCAGATGGCTTCAACCATGGATAGATTGGAGAACCTTTACCCTTCCAATAGGCCAACAAAGTGATCAAAGTCACTGACCAGGTGAATGTTGCAGTTAAGGGAAAGTACTGGAACCAACTGTAAAGCTTGATTGGTTTTTGCATATTGAAATACTAGCTGTGTATGTAAAATTTAAAGGAATTTAGATATGGTTCAGGTCTTAGAAGCTATTTTTTTTGATGAATGTATTAGAAGGGAGGGTTTTAAGTATGGTATATGATTTTATGATCTTAAGAATTCTTTGAGCCGTGGTCGTTGGGATGTTTAAATTGAAATCGTTCATATGTTTCTTTATATACACATCAAAAATCCACTTGTATTGTGTAATTAATTGAGATATCTGTTTTTTTTTAAATGAGCTCTCAAATTTAATATACTCCTAGGCCAAGTCCTCGCAATACATAGCTGGCCTTATATGTAAGAGATCTCAGAGAAAATGACAGCTCATGTCGATATGGTGATCATCAATTGCTCCAAGCTAATATAAATTTAGAGGCATTTAAATGATCTTCAAACAATTTAAGAAAAGAATTGTAATTGTGATTTAAGATATATTCTGTTAAAATCGATATATTTGCTAATGAAATTGGATCTCATTTGGAGCATCAATATATATATTGTTGATATTTACGTACAATAATATTTATATTAATTGACCGCTGTTACATAATAGATCGGACTCAATTCATGGAAATTTAAAGTACCAGCTAAATGTATACAGCGCTTCTATCATAATATATATGAATTGATGATATATATTTTATAAAAAGAAACAGAGATTATTAAATATTATTTAATTTATAATGTACAGATAGAGCTAATAATTATTTAACCATGCAAAATATATACATATATAGTCGAGGCAAAACAAACACAATTAAATTTACATACACCACCCTGTCCTGAATTCAGATGTATGTACAATGAAATTCAATACTCTCGAGTGATGTTAGTTGTATCCTTATATTATGATATCATGGTTTGAAAGACAAAAGGTATAATAGTGCATACAAATACATGGAATAGATCTGGTGATCTCAAAAGAAATCCTTAAAGATCAATATTTTTCCAGCACGTTCGGATAATTACCCCGATTTCCGAATCAGATGTCCATCTCTCGAAATATTTTGGTATAATTTGGCGAACCAACCATACAACCGGTAAATCTGTAGTATAATCAAATTCTTCAAAACTAATTTTTAAAGCCTCCAGCTCAGATATCTGAAGTTTCTAGTTGCAAAATTAATTTTTATAGATATTGCTTTTCTAAATAATTTTATTTTCTTTCTTTGGCACATCATGGTGTTTTGATATGTTTCTTTTCCGCTATATTCGAATCCTGACTTGTAACAATATTAGTACCACAGGTCCGAATCTGAGCGGGCTTGGAACCTGCAGTACCCTAGGCCGCTGGCGCTGGCGCGGGCGGCTGTGGTCAGGGGGATCCATTTAGTGGGCACTGGGCGGGCAGTAGACGTATATATCTTTTTTTCCAAGCTGCATGAAGTTTTGGTTAAGCTTAAACTATTTGTCCCATCTCTTTGTTTTAGAAAACGCCTTAATAGTTTCATTTGGGAGGGTTTTTTTTTCCCGCCACCAAGTCAGAAACACACACACACACACACACACACACACACACACAAAACCCGTCTTGAATCTCCAGGAATCAAAAGTATAAAGATCTGTTCTCTGGTTTTTTGTTATACACGTCCACATACAGCCTATATAGTGTCCAGAATCCTTCTTGGAGTATGTGCATGTTGGTGCATGTTGGTGCATGGAGAATGGAGATACTTGTACTGCAAATCCGCGCGCTGTCCAGTTGGAACTTGGCAGTCGGCCAGTAGACGAAGCCGGCGGCATAGAATAATTAGATCAGACAGCAGCTAATTGAAATATGCCACTTGATCAGTAATTGTAACAGAGCTGAATTAGAACCTGGAAGGTTCTTTAACAATTGTAGACGAGCCATTACGAATTATTACACGTACTTGATTATTCTTGGTTTAAAGTCAAACCCCTCGTTATTTCTTTACAAATCCACCACTACACCGCCCAGACTTGTGTGTATTTTTTTTTGGCAAGTATTTTAGGAACATATTTTAAGTTGCTAAGTTCTACCAATAAATGCTGCTGCTACATTGTTATTGAATTGTCAATTGGAAAAATCACACACTACGACTACCACAAATAATAATACGTAGTATAATTACTATATGAAGTCCATGAACATTCCAATCCCTGCCACCGACAATTCAGGCAGTATTTATGACAACTTCAAGTCCAGCATAAGCTTTCTCATAGACGAAAAGACAGACAATATACGAACCTCATTTGAATCGCCAGTGCTATTAGATGATGACCAGGAATTACAGAATAATACATCCAATATTAGAAACACTACGACCAGTAGTACTGTGACTAGTAGTCCCCCTCAGAACATTGCAAAACGTTCTATTGCCAGTGAACCAATAATGGAAGATGTCCAGAAGGGGAAGAATATTGTCACAACCACTGATATTCAAGGAAAGCAAAGGGCACAAGATGGTGAAGAAGAAGAGGAGGAGGAGGAAGAAGAAGAAGAAGAAGAAGAGGAAGAAGAAGAAGAGGAAGAAGACGACGACGACAACCAAGATGACAACACAGGAATCAGAGAAGCTTCCAAAACAGAGTACACCACATATAGAATCTCCAGACTAAGGAGAGCAAGTACATCTTTGCCACAAGAGAGCGGCGATACTTCTAAGATGATGATGATGATGATGAAGAAAGACAAGAAGAAGGTGGAAAAGACAACAAAGAAAGGCGTAGACATTATCAAGAAAATAAAGAAGACAAAGAAGAAGAAGAAGAAGAAGAAGAAGAAGAATGAGAACAGGAAGCAACGGTTTCCGAGAAGAGCCAAAGGGATTGGATTCCATGCTGACATCATTCAACAACCAGAACACGCCAAAGTGACCCCAGTACGATTGAACGAGAAGACATCTTTGCCATACTCTTCAACCGAAAATCGCCCTATTCACCCTCCGCCTATCTTACAGTTGAGGCTGTGTTCTGCTAAATCGCAGTCTAAAGGTAAGAGTGATCAAACAACGACGACGACCACTGCTTTGAAGTTGAAGAACATTGCCCCTGAATCAGACACGCCTGAGCAACTGTTAGCCATGGAATCGTTGATCGTTGAAGAGCTGAGGAAGAATTCGATTCCTAGTTGGTGCCATTATTCAACGTTTTTCTGTGTCGTTCAATTGTTAGATGAAAATGGAAAAGCAGTGGATGATTTGCTGATCGGGTCCAAACTTTCCTCAGGGATGGCTGTTCCTTTAAGACTGGAAACCAGTGCAGCTACAACGACAATGGTATCGCCATCATCTCCAGAATTCACAATCATCTTCCCATTCCCCAATATTTCAGTGAAGAAAACCGGGAAATATCAATTACGATTCCAATTGTATGAGATCTTCAGAAAGACCATTTCTCACAAGCATCGCGATATAATCTCATCACCATTCCTAGTGCACACTCCTAAGAAATTCCCTGGCGGAAATGTTGTATCCACCACCCAATTGACCAACTATCTTTTGAAAAATGGTGCAAAGATCAGACAGAGAAAGAAGCCTGGCTTCGGTAGAACAGCTACGGCTACGTCTACTGTTACAGCTACAGCTACATCTACAGCTGCTACTACAAGTGCATTCCTTGAAGAACAGTTGTTTCCTGTTGCACCTTCTTCTCATGGAACCCCACAATCCTTGATAAGTAGCACGACGATGGCTTCTACTGGATTTGAAGCAGTCAACGACAACAGTACTGGCATCAGATCCCAATCTTACCCTAATATTCCAACAACTTTCTCATCTGCGATGTCCTTTTGTTCCGGCTCCAGCCCATCCACAGCTTATCCTACTTCGTCAGTCAAGAAGAAACCAAGGTTGGAGAAATTGCCAAGTTTCAACCATTTCAAGTCCTTAGGCCGTGTGGCTGAGGGTGAAAATGAACAAGGTGATTTCAGAAATAATGTCAATTATGCTGGACAAAGGCATCATTCAGTAATCGGAATAACTCCTTATCAATTCCAACAACAACAGAATCATCACTACCAGTATCCAGAACAACAACAACAAAATATGAATATCCTTCCGCCATTCAGCGTAGCACAACAACAACAACCGAACCAACCAGGTTTTTACCAATCATACCCTCAGTACCCAACTCAAACCCAACCATCGTATCCTCAACACCTCCAACAACAACAGCAGCAGCAGCAGCAGCAGCGGTACCATTACCAGTACCAATATGTACCACCACAACAAATCCCACATACCGCTCCCTCAACAATACTGCAAGGCCAGGTCCAGCAAAACAACCATATAAGTTTACAACATCTACAGACCCAAGCTGATTCTCAAGCCCATAATGGTGCTCATTCAGCGACTGGTCAAGTTCAAGGACAGTGGAAACATTAATCATGGCTTGATTAAAATGATGAATGAAACGTTGCATTATACACATAATATATTGATACATGCATACAACTGTTTTGTAAAAGAGTATATACATTAATCATGCTCATATTCATATGAATATTAAGCTTTGTATTCAACGTAAATATACATTGGTCAGTGCCTACGCCTATCATTAATATAAATAAATATTAATATTATTTATTCATACATGTGAACTGTCCGAACATCGCTCGTAACGGACAAGTAGTTCCCGGAATAGGAAATAAGCGCGCTCGGTCTGTTTTCCAGTTTTTTTTTTCCAACCAACCAACATCAACAATATGTATATATGTAATTTGTTGATAAAGGGTTGACCTATGATAGTTGATTGACTCTTAGATACACACACACACACAGAGAGCCATGTTCAGAAACTTTGCCAGTTTAAAGGTGATACAATCACCTTCTTTAAGCCGTTCTTTCCAAACGAGCATCGTTGCTGAATCCAAGAAATCAATCTTGAAGATTCAATCTCAAGAACGTAAGGAGATCAACCAATTAAGACAGAGATACATTCAAGAGAAGAAATACAACGTTGATCCAGTGCTCGGTATTGCCAACAATGCGTTCCTCAACAGATTGGAAGCCGAAGTCAGAGAACCAACCATCATGGGCTTAGGTTACCAAAAGGAACAAGTTGACAAGTTGATACATGGCGCTAAAGAAGCTCAAGACACACAATTTTTCAAAAGAGATCAAATAGAAGAAAAGACCCTTAGACAACAGGAAATCATCGGTAGAATTCTGAACATGAAGAACAGAAGTGAGGCTGAAATCTTGAAGTTCAAAGTGGACTTAGCAAGAAAGGAATTCCAAAGATTCGATGATGATACTGGGTCAAGTGAAGTCCAAGCTGCCATTGCCACCGTTAGAATCCACCATCTTTATGAACATGTCCAACAGAACAAGAAGGATTTCCAAAACACTAGAATCTTAAGAATGTTGATCCAAAAGAGACAAAGAATCTTAAGATACTTGAAGAATGACATGCCAGAAAGATACTTCTACACCATAAATAAATTGGGCCTAACCGATACCGTTGTCAACATGGAATTCAACTTCGACAGAAGATACATGCAAAACTTCAAGATGTTCGGCGATAGAGTCTTGATCAAGGAATCCAAGTCTGCTAAGGAGGAAGAAAGAAAGCAAAAGCGTAAGGAGAAGAAGATCTTGAAGAACAAGTCCTTGAAGGAATTAAGAGCCATGAAGAAGGCCTTGGAATAGACACAGAGAGAGAGAGAGAGACGCACACACCTTGTGAGTCTGATTTAGTTCAGTCCTGTCCTGTTTGGTTAACTCTTGTTAATGTTTTGGCTTTCACTGTATATAAAACAAACCTTGTGAATACAATAAAAAATTGACATAATTAGATTTGAAGAAACTACATTTTGGATGATGGAAAAAAAACATGCCTAAACCACCCTAATTAGGTAATAAAAAACAAACAGTATTGATCGTTTCGCGAATCACTATGTGCTGGACAGCGCGTACGATTAACCGAAAACTTATTAAAGGTACTGCATTGTTGTGAGCTTTTCAACTTGATCTATTAACCTGCTGCCCTTTCTTCTTCGTATTTGAGCCCAGATCTTGCCTGAACAAGCAGCCAAATTCAATTGTAAATTTTTTTTTTTGATTCATCTCCTATTCACAGAAGATACATCTATCCTGATTCCACTCACAGACACAATGTTTCTTCAAATATTATCATATGTTGGTATAGTCCTTGGATTTGTATTCCTTACTCTGGCCATTGCTTCAGGGTTGTACTATGTCAGTGAATTAGTAGAAGAGCATTCAGTTGCCACCAAGAAGTTTCTCAGCAGAAGTATTTACAGCATCATTGTCATTTTCATCTTGCTTTTGATATTTGATGGGTTTCCTTTATTATTAACCGGGTTTTCAATCGTTACTTATTTATTTACAAAACTTGAAGAAGTTCCCATACATTGATTTGAAATCTCCAGTTTTCATCTCCAGTTGTGTCTTGGTGGTAGTCAATCATTATCTCTGGTTTAACCACTTCAGTGAAGCAAGATATGGTAGTAAGATCATCACATTTGCTGAAGTCTCCTCATTCTTTGGTATCTGTATTTGGTTTATTCCTTTCGCTCTATTTGTCAGTTTGAGTGCTAGCGACCATGTATTACCTACCATGAATAACCAATATGGTAACAGCACCGGATATAACCAGGATATGGCTACTGATGGTAAGAGAAAGAAGAATCAAGGGTTGGCCAAGGTTGTTGTTGGCAATGCTAGAGAATTCTTTTATAAGATCTCAAGAACTTTTGGTGTTGAGTTGAATCCAAATCATGGTAGAATTGTATGAGTGGATGTCTTTGTTTAGATTCCATGCTTTGTTGAACATAATTGTAATATACATATATATCAGAACATACACATTTGGAATTCTTCATAGAACCAGTAGAAACAGATTGTTTAATTTAAAAGTTTGATTATTCATGCAATTGGCCTATACGTATACTGGCTATTTAGATTAAAATATGATCATCTGATTTTGGGAATTCATATTCAGAGTATCAAAAGAAGTGGATTAGTGGAAAATTATATATTATTAATGTTATTTAGATAAACCAGTGTCAAGATACAAAACTTACTGACTATCCTTGGTATGACTTGGAGGAGGGAAAGCAGGTGGAGAATATGGAGCCCCAGAATGAACAGTAGCTGAAGGAGCAGCTGAAGCACCATAATATTCATTATCAATGACTGAAGAACCTGTTGGAGCTGGAACGAAACCAGGAGGAGGAGAAGAAGGAGGATTATATATGTTGTTTGGTGTTGATGTTGAGGTACCAACACCTGAATCTTGTGGAGGTGGACCCACTGGACGTTCATAGACGTAATCTGGATCTTTCTTATAAGCTGGTAATTGTTCTTCATCTTGTTGATAATTTTGGTAAGGACTATAAGGTTGCTGTTGATTTTGTTGAGTGGTTCTAGAGCCATATGAAGTCCAACCTGTGTACGGGATTGGATCAACACCTTGATTTATCCTATGGATGTTTCTTCTTCTGATGAAAATCGCTAATACTGTGAGAACAACAAGAGCACAAAGGATGGCAATCCACCATGGTTTATAACTTGAATCTGTGTAATACCACAGTCTCTTATCGAGAGATTCTGGATGATTGGTGATGTACATGGTATCGGGGTATTTCGTAGTTTGAGGTGTGAAATGAAAATGTTGATATCTAAGTCCCAGAGATGAACAATCAATTAGTTGTATATATGATTTTTATAACAAAAATATACAGTCCCTGATTCTTCGAGTTGTTAGGGAATGTACCGCGAAAATTCCCTAAAACGCTTGATTGTGTATGTGGCTTATACAGCGAGGCTGCTGTTTAAAACAGACCTCCTTGGAAACTCTGGGGTTCTCTATGGAATTAGCCAATTATTTACAAAATATGAGTTAACAAGAATCACTGTGGAGAATAGGAGACCTGTTTTGATAAAATTTATTTATTTAGACATTTAGTTCAGATTCGAGACTCAATCAGACTTTTACAAGGAGTTAGTTAGTTACAACTTACTAGCCTGGAGACTAACGAAGTTATTAATTCTCTAGAGTGATGATAGGGCCATACATTACACATCCCCAAGTTTTCTTATTGAACATAGGTAAAAAAAAAAAGCATTGCAATATTATATATACTCTGTACAATTAAAGTGGATTACAAAACATTATCATACATCCAGGAAAAACATTGAAACTTTTAGGTGATTCCGCCATTCGTCTAATGAGCCTGTTGAGGATAACTCAAACCATTAGATACACCCTGGGAATGATTACCATTAGCGGTAGAAGCAGAGTTACCATAATATTCATTATCAATAACAGTGGTGCCAGTAGGAGCTGGTTGTTGACCTGGAGGAGGAGGTCCAGCAGGACGTTGATATTGAGCTTGTTGATAAGACGGAAGTTGTTCTTCCTTGGATCCGTTATAATAACCCGTAGTGACGTTAGGATTATATGGTTGTTGTTGTTGATTTTGTCCTTGGTTTTGATTCCAAGTATAAGTGGTCCAGCTGGTATATGGTATTGGTTGAATTCCTTGGCTTTTTCTTCGAAAGTTTCTTCTTCTGGCAATGATGACAGCCATGAGAATCAATAGCATAACGCCAACAACAATTAAAGCAATCCACCATGGTCTATAGAGGTAGCCTGAACCAGTATAAATGTATCTCTTTCGTAACTCAGTGCGAGATATTTCCATGTACATATTGTGTATTCAATTGGTTGTGGTATGAAGTGAATTGAGTTGAAGTATCAAGTTCTCTGTGTGTTTTTTGCTTTGATATTGGAATACAGTGATAGTTTACTGAGGTTTATAAGGATTCCAGTTATATGTGTGTGCTTTGAGGTAAATTCACGTCTATTATATCAGAATATCAGGCTACGTATATCTTGGAAAACATTATAAATTGTCATTTCATGTACTATATATATACCAGGTCTGCTGAGTCTATGGACCTTTCATTAATTGGGCTTGGCTGGTGTGTTTTGACATATTTCAGATGACCAAATGAAGGCACAGTTCAATCGCATATGAGCACAGGCCCTCAGCGTCCTGCTTGTGGGCCGTGGCATTTTCAATAGCTGACATAGGTTACCGTGTGATTATCTAATCCTGCGTATTTATACAGTCTGCAACATGTTATAAAACTTGGTGATTTCATAATATCATATTTCAAAATAAATACTTTCTTACACATATATTAATACCACAGTTAGTAGTATACATAATGTAGCATATATTACCCAAGATTCTTAAATTAAATCATTCAATGAGTGAATCTTTCCCGCACTATTATCAGTAGCGGCTTGGTCTGAAGATGGTAAAGTCAAACCTTTAACCATTTTAACACCATTAAAACAATTGATGACATTCTTATGAGATACCACATATAATTTACACCTGGTTTGTTTCAACACATCAAAGATTAATGCCTCTGTGGTATCAATTTCATTCACAGGTTTGGTTCTTGTAGTGTTCAGTATGACGATATCAAACTCTGTTGAAAACTTTTCAGATGGTAAGGAGATTGGAATATCCTTTAATTGTTCCAAGTTTTGCATTGACTGTTGAAGCAATAAATTCTGGGTCTCTGATGGGGTAATTACACCAATTGATATATTGGAGTCTTTATGAATTTGATACAACCTTTCACATAATTTCAAAGTAAATTCTCTCTCTGTTGGATTTTGATAGAACTTCTTGAAGTTAACAACTTCTTGAGATTCCAATTCCACGTATTCAATACCTGAGCGAAGTGTTTCTGGTTCGGAATTAGGATATTGGAGGTTATCGTTGATCAGGTTTAGAGTCTTCAATATATCGGTGGATTTGGTATATTGTTTCGTGAGCGCCACAGAATGACCGAAGTTGTCGAAATCATCAAACTTTTCATATTGGAATAAAACAACAGATTGGGCTAACTTCGAACTGGCAATAACATCACATGAATTATTCAAAGACCCTTCACTGAAAATGATAGTACTGAACTTCAAATGATCTAATTTTGACAAACTTTCAGCAAAGACCAATCTAGAAGGATATTTATCACCAGACATATTTTTGTACTTGTTGAATAAAAGCAAATCTTGGTACTTTTGGAATTTGGTGATAACTCCGGTAAAATGAATAGAGTAAGTTTTGATAGCTGTATCTTTATTCGCAAAAGTCTTCAATGATTCATTAAAACAATTCTTCAATGGGTATGTTTCAAAAACCTTATCTAATTGATTTTCTTCAGAGATTTTTAAGCTGTTGATGAAATTCTTGAAATTAGCCTTAAGAATTTGCTCTAATTGATAGATATCATCGTTCTGAAATTCTTCTTGTAATTGGTCTAATTCATTGGCAACATCAGCAAGCTTCTCTTCATACTGAGGATTAGAGACATCAAGGATATCATAAAAGCTTAAAATCTTCTCTGTGATCAATTTGTAAGTTAACAGTTGTTTGAAATATTCATTGTTGGTAAGGATCAAGATAGGTTTATGAGAACCATAATCATTCAGGGACTTTATTATACCTGTTACGATAGTCTTGATTCCCTGACCAGGAATAACACGAATTACCGATAACTTATTCTGTAATGATGATACAAGAGCTTGAAGTTGTTGGTTGTTTAATAGTATGTCGTCTGTCTTTTTGGTTGAAGAATTGATGATAATAGAATCTTGTTTGAAAGTCAGAGAGTAGTTCATAGTTTGGTCCGTCTTTGATTCAATACTGCTGCCAGGTGATGTTTTGATTCTTTTCTTTGACTGCTCTTCAATCTCAGTTGAGATTATTTTATGAGTTGGAAAAGATTCAGAAAGTTGGTTCAAGGTACAATTCAACTGCAAGGTCGGTTCCATGGAGTTTCTGTTATCATTAGAGACGCAACTGGACTTAGAGATGAGATCTCTGTAAAATTTCAACTCTTCGTGATAATATTGAAATGATTCAGGCACCTTCAAAATGAGGTTAAATACATTCTCTTCACTTCTAGAAACAACGTCAACTTTGATAGTAACCCTACTTTCATGCACTTTCTCAACAACCCCAGAAACAAAGTCAAGAACACCAGCAGCAATAAATTTATCTGATTCATTCGCATCCTTCTTACCAAACTTGATTAAGACAACAGACTCGTTCAATTTCAATCCATGACCATTCAATTGAAGATTCACATGATGATCCTTCTCTGACTTGGAAAGAAGATGTGTGGATGACTGGATGTTAAGTGCGGAAGTTGGCTTCAAGACATACTTACTTGACCCAGCTACTTGATTCTCTGATTTGAGTTCAAGTCTATCCACGGTTCTTAAGATATGTTCTTTCAATCCAATGAATGTGTCATGTTTGAGATTTTGAAATGATCTGTGTGATAATTCGTTTTGAGAGTACATTGGATAGTTCAGTGATATTGAGATAATATGGTGTTGTGAAGAGCCATTGAAAGAGATTCTGTTGTTGAACGGTAACGATGGTACTATCTTTTGTCTAAGTAGGCTCAATTTAGATATATTGTCCTTTGATAATGTTGGTAAGTGATAATGATTGAGAAGAACATCTAATTGAGATTCATCCAACTGATCAATAGTAGTATCGAAATCCTTGGCAATCTTTTGGAAGTTTGTGTAAATCACATTCTGAAATTCTTTGAAATCAGGTTTGAAATCTTGATAATAAAAATATTTCAAAATTGGAACATCGATATCAATAGTTTCAACAAATGAAGTTTCACATAAAAGGACTCTGATGTATTTGGATTCTTCTTTGAATGCTAACAGGAATTCTAAAAGTGGGACAAGTTGGCAAAGAAAGTTTTTGTTGGACTCTTTTATAAGGGTGGATAGAAGTTGTGGAATGAATGATCTTAAATATTTCTCCTTACCATCTAACGATTTAATTGATTCTACTTCAGATTGAATATCTTCATGATATTCATGACTTGTTGAGATATTTTTCAAGATCAAAGGTGAAAAGAAACAGTAAATTAGCTTGTCTTGTTTGTAATAAGGAATAATCCACTTAATATTAGATAGAATCAATAGTTTGGTATCATCTTTAGATTTATCAAACATGGTAACTAATCTTGTTATAAGGATCTCTATCTGTTCATGGTTGAGTTGTGGTTTGAACTGTACTAATATCGAAGCCAAAATGATATAAGAATCAATGCTAGAAATACTAAGATTATCCAAAATAAATGAAATAAAGGATTGGTGATTCAAACAAGCTATGAATTCTTGATTCGAAATATTGGTAGAGATTAAGGTAAACAACTTCTCAGTTAGTTGGTTGGTTAGCTTTGGTGTAACTGAAGCATCATATGGATTGAACAATGATATAAATCTGTTGTTGAGAGCACTGATCATGATGTTGATTGTAGAGGGTGGCAACTTGAACAACTGATTGAAATTTAAATACTTTAAAGCTGGCGGCTAATGGGTATAATAACAGCTGAATATACCTTTCAAAATTATAAGATATAAGATTCCGCGACAATTTCTTGATACAGTCTGTATCTGTCATTAATGCACGTGTATACTGAACTCCGACCTGTCCCGTGCTTAAACCACACCATTATCGCACCTCGGAATTACCACAATTTTTTTTTTCCTTTCTCTGTCGCATCTCTGTGATTCTTGCATTGCAAAAAAATTTTAAAGGTAGGACAACAAACAGAGTAGATCAAGATGTCGAAAGGTTAAACAAGATACCATAATTTAAAGAACCTAGTCCCCAGGCTTTTTTTTTTAAATTTCCTTCCATATCTATATCCCAATATATCAACAATGAACAGAGGTAGAGGTGGTTTCTCCAGTCGTGGTGGTCGTGGTGGTTTCGGTGGTTCCGGCCGTGGTGGTTTCGGTAGACCATCTGCTCCACAAGGTCCACCAGATCAAGTTTTCGAAATGGGTTCTTTCTTACACTCCGTCGAAGGTGATATCTTCTGTCGTTCCATAAATACCAAGATCCCATACTTTAATGCTCCTATCTACTTGGAAAACAAGACCCAAGTCGGTAAGGTTGACGAAATCTTAGGTCCTTTGAACGAAGTTTTCTTCACTGTCAAGCCATCCGAAGGTGTTCAAGCTGATTCTTTCAAGAACGGTGACAAGTTCTACATTGCTGCCGACAAGCTCTTGCCAATTGATAGATTCTTACCAAAGCCAAAGGTTGCTGGTCCTCCTCCATCCAAGAAGAAGAAGTCCAAGTCTGCCGGTGGTGCTCCAGGTGGCCGTGGTGGTTTTGGTGGTGCTAGAGGTGGCCGTGGTGGCTTTGGTGGTGCTAGAGGTGGCCGTGGTGGTGCCAGAGGTGGCTTTGGCGGTTCCAGAGGTGGCTTTGGTGGTGCTAGAGGTGGTTCCAGAGGTGGTTTCGGTGGTGCTAGAGGTGGTTCCAGAGGTGGCTTTGGTGGTTCCAGAGGTGGTAGAGGTGGTCGTTTCTAAGTTTTTTTGAAATGGTTATACGCTATTTCTATTATACATCTTTTATCATTGCACTCCAGTCATCCTCTGCTGTTTTTTTTTGTCTCTATCTGATTAACTACAGTTAATCTACTTGTTCCACTTTTTTTATATGCATTCTGTACAGTATCAAATTAATTCGCTCTCTATATGTCTAATTGACTGATTATGTAGGCTTCAAAGGCTTGATGTTGTAGTCCAAGCCACAAGTCTCAAATATGGATACTCTTAACTCTTCAATACCGAACTTCTTTTCGAACTTTTTGGTGATTTCAGTGTTGGTGAAGATCAAACTGTAATCCATTCCTGGGAATTGATCGTTCAACTCCATAAGATTCTCTAATAATTGTGCCTGAGATTTCAATTTGTCCACTTTAGTAAATACAATCTCAAATGGTAAGCCTGAGGACTGTAAAAGGTCTATAATCATGAAATCGTTATCGTTGAAGCCCTCCTTGGCGCCAACAAGAAGATACACTCTCTTAAGTTCATTTCTATTCTGCATGTATTGCAAGATCTGTTGACCCTGCTTGGTCGTGCCTTTCATACCATAACCTGGGGAATCAATCAGTTTGAATCTATTACCAACGTTGAAACAGTTCAATGTCTGTGTGAAACCAGCCTTTTTAGATGCAAAGACTATCTCTGGAGGATTCTTGTCTTTTATATTTGTGAGCAGAGAGTTGATCAGGGAGGATTTCCCAACGTTAGTCTTACCAATGAATAGAATCTCAGGTAATGCAATTTTCGGTTTGATAGGAGATGACACTGTTGCTGTAGTTGTTGTTTTGATCTTAGTTGACTGCTCTATTGTTTCTGATTTCTTCTGTCTTTCTAACTCTCCTGGAATATCTTCAAACTTGGCTGTTGTCCAGTTCAGTTTGATCATACAGTTATTGAAGAAAGCGTTTATCGCTTGGACTTCTTTGATTTTAGGTAATGGTTGTTGGAACAACGATCTATGTGTGATATTTAATTCATGTAAAGGGTTAACCTTACTTGCCCGAAAGGCAGTTCTGGAAATATGGCGTATACTGTTCATGATTCTCGATTATTGAGAGTAGCAGAATAGAGTTAACTGAAATATTCTTTTACCATTGAAACGTCTCTCTCTCTGTCTTCAAAATTGGTACTAATAAATCTAAATACATCATAATTTTTTGCACCCGGACATCAGATGGATTCATTTGGCTCCATCTCATGAAGCTCAAGATTTCAGTATAATTAGATAGAACTACAAGTACATGGACAGATGGGATATCTAAAATCAGAAGCATATAGAACTATAAAAAGTAGATGAAAGATAGAAAAAAAAAAAAACACCTTTTTTTTAAGCTAGTTCCTAACAGGCCGGCACTAGCGTCTTAGTCCAAAAATCTCTTAATAGGTCCACCAACATGCTCCAAGTCCAACAAGAATGTATCATGACCAAAGATACTGACGTCTTCATCCAATTCGACATGTTGAATATTTGTTCCGTCACCATTGTGATACTTCTTATTACCTTGCTTTAACTTCTCAGCAATCTCGGCTTGTTGCCAATGAGGAAACAAAATGTCCGATTTTACACCAATGACTAAAACTTGATGATTACTCAAAGGCTGGAGACCTTGTAAAAGATCTGATTCTGATTCTTCAATGGAGATGGAACGCTTTTGCGATGTGTTCACAGGTGGAGATGTGCAACTATCTGTCTGCTGGAAACATCCATTGAATTGAGAATAAGTTTCTGCTGTTTGCTCTCTTTTCAAAGAAGCCTTGGAGCGGTTTGTTGAGCCCAAATCAAACAAATCCATGGCTTTGGAAACATACAACAATGAATTTGGGTCATATTCAATAGAGAACTTCTCGCCTTGATGGTCCAAATACGTCTCGATAAGGAAATCAGGGCATAATGAAGGTTTCTCAGAGATTCTCTCTCTTCCAAACCTCAATTCCCATTCAGGACCAGAACGATATGTGATAGTGGCAATTTCTCTAGATAATTTCATACCGGCATGAGGTGGTACAGAATCGTAGTAATGACCACGGTTCCAGTTAGGATCACTCATAAGAACCTGTCTTTGCGTGTGTCTCATTGCAATCGAATATGGATGGGATCTAGCACAGCCACTGATACTGACAATCTTACCTACTTCGTCAGGGAACTCTTGGCTATATGCTAAAGATTGCATCCCACCCATAGAAGAACCAACACTGGCGTACAATTTCTCAATTCCAAACTCTTCTTTAATCAAACGATGTTGGGCCCTGGTCATATCATTGATGGACAAGATAGGAAATCTTGTAGCGTATCTCTTGCCCAAGTTAGGATCTTCAGATGAAGGTCCAGTGGATCCATAACAGCCACCAATGACATTCGTACAGATCACAAAATATTTATTCGTGTCCAATGGTTTGCCTGGTCCTATAAAGTTCTCCCACCATCCAGGTTTGGTGTTATTCGGTTGAGATTTGGCATGTGAGGAAGCGGAAAGACCTGTATGGAGTAAAATGGCGTTTGATTTCTTAGAGTTTAATATCCCCCATGTTTCATAGGCTATGTCATAGGATGGTAAGAGTCCACCATAATCTAAGAATAAAGGAGTTTGAGAATGATAGATCTGGAAACCGGATTGGATACGTGAATATATTGGCTCTAAGTATTCTTCTTGTTGTTCATCGTTTGGTTCTTGTTCAAATGGATTATGTTTGTCTTGTGGTGTTGAGAGAACAGTTGTGCCAGATGTGGAAGATTTAGGCTTCAATTGATTGGTCTTCTTTTCTAATTTATCCAGACATGGGAACGAAATCTGTGGGTTGGAAGAAGTAGGAGGAACTGGATGTGCTATTAGTTTTCCTTTGGAACTGGTAATTGTACGTTTGCCATTTAACTGTTTTTGAAGTAGCTCATGTAGTTGTAGAAACTGTGGCGGGGACGTGAGTCTCTTCTTTGTGGAGTTGAAAAGTAATGTGCTCATTATTTTATAACTAGAAGAATATATTAAGATAATGTTGAAATTGATTATGATTGATTAAGATGCTTTTTATTATATCTTTGATCAGTGGGGGTGAGGTGAAGAAGAAAGAAATCATCTCTATAAATTAAATTCTGGTTATGTCAAACTTTGGATTCTCAATTATGGGTCCTGTTGATTCATGAATCCACACCTTTTAATTAAAGGAACAAGGTTGTGGTGATGTTACAAATAATTTGAATTATTTTGCAATATCACGTGGATGGGTAGGGGATGTGGAAATCTTCCTCTATCACGTGAATTGCAGTTGGGGCTCTAATTTTAAGTGCCAAGCTTACTAGATTCAAACTACAAGTTGGGGAAGAAATATGGGAGATCTTTGAACGACAATAATAGAAGATCCAGATTCAAATCAACTATATGTAAACAATTGAAATGATTTCAGTAACTCTTACGTATACACAGTTTAGAGATCTCACAAGGTTCAGTTGTCCAGATATTTGAAAAGTTCAATGCCAAAAAACGAATTCGTACTATTATTCAAGATAGTAATATACATCCCACCAGTTATTCTCATATCAGGTCTGCTAACACGATATATTCTTCTTTCAATATTCTTTCAAAATGATACTTCTCAATTTGACAGACTTCGAGATTCTTTTTATGTTCTAAGAGCAGGGAATTTGATCAATAAAGTCTTTGCAAATCATGGATTCGAGTTGTTCACTTTAATGTATTGGATCTTGTTGATTTATTACTATATGACTACTATTAATAGCGAGGGATATATTAGTAATAACCATAGATCTGTTGTTGAAAGACAAGGTTTAATGCACCCTGGTTTACAAGATGATACTACTCATAATAAGATTCCTCTAAGGACTTTTATACTTAGGTATATTGGTATCATGATTTCCTTGGTGGTTTTGCTTACATTTAAGATAGTTATCAATTCCTTCTCCTCACAGCTGCTCATCTCTGGACATTTTATGGCTTTGATGACTTATAGTGTCTGCCTTCATATACACATGAAATCAACACTGCCATCTTCAAGACCAGATGATGATTATAAACGGGATATGCTCCTGAGAACAATATGTTGGACTTTGATCGGAATTTGGTGGTTGCTTTTATTCATCACTTCTGTATTTTATCATACTGTGATAGAGAAGATCATTGGTACGTGTTTGGGTTATGTACCTATGTTGGTTGGATTCTCGTCTATATGGGGTTAGTCACCTGTTATAAACTCAACCTTCAAGACGTGTCCATTATCTGATTGATATGAAACATTCTTATCCCTCAAATACATCCAAATAACATCAAATCTTGATGTCAAAATGAATAGATATGAAAAGTCAATAAACTACACTCATAAGTCGCACACACCATGAGATATTCTCAGGTCTTGAAGTCTGAGGTGCTCATCGTTTTAAATTCTTAGAGTCATGATCAAATTGAACGATTAGAAGTAGTTGAGTCAGAATTTAATCAATGGCATTGGTCATTTTTGGAGAATTTCCCTTTCAGGGGATATTTCTACTAATATTAGTAATACCAAAAACATAAAATATAATTTGGTATCCTATCGCAGATCTGTTACTATGACACATCAAGTTAACAACAGAGAACTCTGATCTGAAATTCTCTACATCAGTGACTACTCTAAAGGTAAATTATTCGGACCAATTGTCGTTCTGTAGTGGCAAAAACATTCATATATATATATATATATATAGAACTGTCTCTTAGCTGATTGTCTATATAATCAAGTGAAAGCCCATCCTATCTGAAGACTCTAACTAACAATTGTTCTTCTCCCTTACAAAATCCATACGACATGACTTCAATAAAACAAAAAGACTCTGTTGCAATAACCAAAGAATCTCACGAAAACACAACATCTTCATTAGCAGTAGAAGTAGAAAAAGGGTATCAAGAGAAATTTGATCCTGAAAAGGATACACTCAGTCCAGTGAGTACTGACATTCAACTACTCCAAGACAAAGCAGCCCAATTCAAAGGATCCTACCATGAATCCGATTATGTTGATACGCCTCCAGATGGAGGACTTGCAGCCTGGACATGTTGCTTTGCCTTAACGTTTATGAATTTCGCCACTTGGGGTATAAACAATTCGTTCTCTGTATTTTTAGATTTCTATCTTACCAATGAGACATATGGACCAAATGTGAAACCATACCAATATGCTATGATTGGTGGATTGGTCGTCTTCCTTTCTTGTGTGATGACTCCAGTTGCTACGTTAATCTTGCAGCGATTCGGATACAAGACTTGTGTTTTGATTGGTGTTTCTTTCCAATTGAGTGGGTTCATTGGAGCAGCATTTTCCACTAATATACATACTCTGTTTCTAACTCAAGGTGCTTTACAAGGTATTGCAATTGGACTGATCTTTGGTGCTAATATGATCGTCCTTCCCTCATGGTTCTTGGATAAAAGAGCAATTGCTAACGGTATCACTCATTTTGGGCTAGGCTTTGGTGGAATTGTGTTCTCTCTGATTATTAACAGGATGTTGGAAAGATTCAACCATCCCAAGTATGCATTGATCACTGTTGGGGTTATGTCTGTTGTCATTTGTCTTTCCATGATGTTCTTAGTGAAGATCCGTATCCCTTCCAATTCGAGAATCAACAAGGACAATAAATCAACACAGGCTATTTTGAAGAATATCTTTAACCTGAAAGTTTTGAACTCTTGGCCTTTACAATTGGCTTCTTTCTGGTCAGGCTTGTGCCAGATCAGTTACACTATTCTCATGTTCAGTCTCTCCAACTATGCGACATCTCTTGGGTTTTCAAGAAATCAAGCAACCACTGTTATTGTTTGTTTCAACGTTGGTCAAACTGTTGGTAGACCGGCAATGGGGTTCATCAGTGATTTTGTTGGAAGAGTTAACTTCACAATCTTTGCTACTGGCTATGCTGTTGTTATGGTTCTGGGTGTTTGGATCAACATCCATCAGTATTATCAACTGTTGGTTTTTGCCTTATTCCTTGGATTGTTTGCAGCTATTGCTTCTGTCAATATACTTCCTTTGATTGTAGATGTTGTTGGGTTGAATGATTATCCGCCAGCATTGAGTTATGTCAATTTTCTCACTGCTATAAGTTCTTTAGTTTCTGAAGTTATTGCTCTGAATTTAAGAGATTTCTCTTTGAAAAATCCATATTTACATTGTCAGATCTTTGTTGGATCTGTTTATTCATTCGCTTTGTTACTTTTGTTTCCTTATAGAGAATGGAAAATCAGAAGAATGCTTCTCCAATTGAAAGATTCTGAGGCTGTTGATGAAGATGTTAGAATGAAGTACACCGAGTTGTTTAAAGATCGATCTGTTCTTGGTGCCTTGAAGAGGTGTTTTTATCCAATTAAGGCATAATAATATATGTATATAGCTGTTTGATCCACTGGCTTATAGATTCTTTAGAGACTTTTTAGTCGATATAGATATCTATAAATTGAAAGATTTGAACCTCAAATAAATTCCAATTGAATCTCCACATGCAAATATAGTTAATAAATTCAAATTATTCTCCACTCTGAACGATATCATGGATAAATATGTTGTTACCTCATGAATTGTTAGGGCAGCTACTTTTAACAATTCCCCAATCCAAACACGTGATATAAACCACACAGACTGACCAATGGATCCCAATATCTGTGATATTTCTACTATTTATTTATTTATGTGTCTTGTTTTGTTTTATTATAACTGATACCTATTGGAGTATGATTAATCCATGAATGAAGATCCATCTGTAGTCCAGTGCTGTGGCACAAGCAAGGAGTGGTGATATCCCTTTCCCATTTCATGTCAGATGTAATTAGAGAAGGCAAGGAAACAACGCGGGTTGGCCAACGACCGTGCAAGTCTTTGCAGTAGTGATCCGATTGACAAACATTAACGGCAAAGCCAGGTGGGAAAGAGAAAGAAGGAAAAGAGAAAAGAAAAGAACATTGGCCTGCAACATATCAATTTAATTGTTTGGAGAAGGCGTTAAATCACATCTGTACATAATATCAACAAAACACCACACAAACCTAGTACTTGAACTTCGAAGACTCTTTTTACTGTGTGCTACGTCAATATAATTATAGAATGGCCACTGAACGTAGAAAGTCCAAAAGAACCAGTCAGGGACTAGACAGTGACCCAGTTAGAGACGTAAGTTTGTTTGATCCGCCACAGAATTCAATCACACGTGTTGTTGATTCTGGATGAAGAAGTCCTTTTACAATTACTAACTCGTCTGGATATAGAGACTTTCCATATCGTCTATGCTGACTTCACCTCCAGATGAAGAGAATGGACATTCTCTCACAGCCAACAACACCAAGGAGTCCTCTCCACATGATGGTCATGATGATACCACTGTTGAAACCAAGGTTCATGATGCTTTGGTTTCTGGGAACAGCATCAACAACGAGGAGTTCCAGAAAGTATTGGACCAAGCCAACGATTTGTCACATCGTTCAGAGAAGGAAGAGTACCTGAACCATCTAAGAACCAAATTGGCACATATAACTACGTTGGATTTATTGAACCTTAAGGCTGAGAACTGGGATTATTTGAACAACGAGGAGTTTGAATTCTTGAACAAATCCTCTGTTGAAATGCAAGAAGTTAAGAAAATCGTCAAGCAATTGTCGACTGTTGAATTAACAAAGAAGGAATCAAGGAAAACACGACTAAGGCGGGTGGAGAAGGAGTTGGCTGAATCAAACGCTGCTTTGAAAATCCTAGAGTCCAGAAAAAGGGCAGGGAAGAGACAACAGACTCCAAAGGCTTCCACCACCACTTCGACAACTGCTGCAAACACAGGAGGTGCTGCTTCTAAAAGGAGAAAACTTGAACAGAAACCGTTGGCTACCGTCACAGGCACCACCATCAGACTTAAGGTGGGTGGTAGATCTAGAGCTGTTGAGATTGCTCCTAAAGTCTCGCCAGATCAGACTGAAGAAAGTGAGAATTCTTCAACTACTGGCAAGAGAAAGAAAAGAGCTGCTAAATCTGCTGCTGGGTCTAAGATTGAGGCCGCTATAAACAGTCTCAAGATGCCAATCATTGAAAAGGTTTCAAAATCCTCTACTTCTGCAAAGTCCACAACGAAATCTTCCACTTCTGCTGCTGCTGGTGCTGGTGCTTCCACAACATCTCCAAACTCTTCTGCTAAGAGTGTTGCTTCTCCAAAGATTGATACCAAGGAATTGCGTGCTATCAAGAGACAATACGAAAACGTCTACTTCACAATCTGGAAAGATCTATCAAGAAAGGATGCACCAAAGATTTACAGACTGGTTCAACAAGCCAATTCCATAAGAATGACCAACTTGAAGAAAACAGCCATTCTATGTGCCAGAGAGTCCAAAAGATGGCAAGTAAGAACCAACAAGACCCAGAAGGATCTTCAGGCAAAGGCCAGACGTGGTATGAGAGAAATGTTCAGTTTCTGGAAACGGAATGAAAAGGAGGAGAGAGATCTACGTAAGAAGGCTGAGAAAGAGGCTCTGGATAAGGCTAAGAAGGAGGAAGAAGAAAGAGAAAGCAGAAGACAGTCGAGAAAGTTGAATTTCCTTATCACTCAGACTGAATTGTACTCCCATTTCATTGGGAGAAAGATTAAAACTGACGAGATTGAAGGAACCGCTGATCCAAACAAAGCTACTACTAGTAGTAATCACGACATCGAAATCCCACTTGATGCTCAAAGAACAGACGTCAATTCTTTGGACTTTGACTCTGATAACGAAGAGGAGATCGCCAAGGCAGCTGCTGCCAATGC
Organism: Waltiozyma chaumierensis; assembly: GCA_030566875.1. Lineage (NCBI taxonomy): Eukaryota > Fungi > Ascomycota > Saccharomycetes > Phaffomycetales > Wickerhamomycetaceae > Waltiozyma > Waltiozyma chaumierensis. Next base: position 17,453 of record JAKUBK010000175.1, on the reverse strand, counting down.
TCAAAGTGCCCTCTTGGATGCCAAAGCCCGTGCCAAACAGTTCGATTCCAATAAGACTGCCACCAACAATGGCGGCGAGTTGAAGGAGATTGATATCGATGACGACGACTTGAACTTCCAGAACCCAACTTCTCTTGGCGACATTGCCATCGAACAGCCAAAGTTATTGAGTTGTACGTTGAAGGAATACCAAGTCAAGGGGCTCAATTGGTTGGCGAATTTGTACGATCAAGGCATCAATGGTATTTTGGCTGATGAAATGGGGTTGGGTAAGACTGTTCAGTCCATTTCGGTGTTGGCTTACTTGGCAGAGACTCATAACATTTGGGGCCCGTTCTTGGTTGTTTCGCCAGCTTCCACGTTACACAATTGGCAACAAGAAATCAGTAAGTTCGTTCCGGATTTCAAAGTCTTGCCGTATTGGGGGAACTCCAAAGATCGTAAGGTGTTGAGAAAGTTCTGGGACAGAAAGCAGGTGACCTACACGAAGGACTCTCCGTTCCATGTGTTGGTGACCTCCTACCAGTTGATCGTTGCTGACATCCAATACTTCCAGAGAGTCAAGTGGCAATACATGATTCTTGACGAAGCCCAAGCGATCAAGTCGTCGTCGTCTTCTAGATGGAAGTCCTTGTTGTCCCTCCAATGCCGTAACAGATTGTTGTTGACAGGCACTCCGATCCAGAACTCCATGCAGGAGCTATGGGCGTTGTTGCATTTCATCATGCCCACGTTGTTCGACAGCCACGACGAATTCAGCGAATGGTTCTCCAAGGACATTGAAAGCCACGCTCAATCAAACACCCAATTGAACGAACAACAATTGCGCCGTTTGCACGTGATCTTGAAACCGTTCATGTTGCGTCGTATCAAGAAGAACGTTCAGAGCGAATTGGGTGATAAGATTGAGATCGACGTGTATTGTGACTTGACCAACAGACAGCAGAAGCTTTACAAGATGTTGAGATCCCAGATTTCTCTTATGGATTTGATCGAGAAGGTCACGAGCGGGTCTGACGACGGGAATCAATCGTTGGTCAACTTGGTTATGCAGTTCAGAAAAGTCTGTAACCATCCGGATTTGTTCGAAAGAGATGACGTCAGGTCGCCTTTTGCCTTTGGGAGATTTGCTGAGACGGGCTCCTTCTTGAGAGAAGGTGGTGGTTTGGAGTATACTTATTCCACGACGAATCTGATCGAGTACGAACTACCTACGTTGTTGTACAGGGACCTGTTGACACCAACAGAAACCAACCACTTGGGCTCAAGAGACAAGATAATCAACCATGACTTGTCTATTTGGACTGCGGGAAACATCCAAAGCTCACAGCAGGACAGGGGGGCCTTCACATGGTTGAAGTTTGTCGATGAAACCCCCACGACTGTTTCTCAAAAGGCCAAGAAGAGCATCATTGAAAGAGCCATTGACAATAGAACGTACTGCAATGGAAACACCGCTGACAACATTTTCCATGACTACGAAGATTATCAAGAAGAATCTAAACGGTTCCTTTTGGTTACCAAGCCACCGTCTTCTTCGTCTTCGTCTTCTTCTCTGGCTGACATTGGTTTGACCAAGGTTCAAGAAACTGTCTATCAAGACATGTACATCAATGTTTCCGACTATCAGTGCGGTCCTAAGGCATCTGCGCCTCCAATTCAATTGACCTGTTCTTCGAGATCCTTTGTCAATGATTTAAGAACAGAATTGTTCGACTCCAAAATCCGTCAAGGGTTGCTACCATTATCGCTAGACAGACAGTTAGATTTGTTCACCAATGATGTTCCATTGGATCAATGGCCAAAGGCTGAGATGATGCCACCAGCTATCAACCACAAAACCGGTTACTCCTCCATTAAGATGCCCTCCATGAACAGATTCATCACCGATTCTGCCAAATTGGCCAAATTGGACGAATTGTTAGTCGAATTGAAGAAAAACGACCATAGGGTGTTGGTGTATTTCCAAATGACAAAGATGATGGACTTGATGGAAGAATACTTGGCCTACAGACAGTACAAATTCATCAGACTCGATGGGTCCTCCAAATTAGACGACAGAAGAGACTTGGTCCACGATTGGCAAACACGTCCTGAGATCTTCGTCTTCTTGCTATCTACAAGAGCTGGTGGGTTGGGTATCAATCTAACTGCTGCAGACACTGTCATTTTCTATGACTCTGATTGGAATCCTACGATCGATTCTCAAGCCATGGATAGAGCTCATAGATTGGGTCAGACCCGTCAAGTCACTGTCTACAGATTGTTGGTTCGTGGTACTATCGAGGAGAGAATGAGAGATAGAGCCAAACAAAAGGAACATGTTCAACAGGTGGTCATGGAAGGGAAGGCAACTGCGTCTGAAAAGGAACAAGCTGCAGCTGCTGGGTTCCAAAAACCTTCAAGAGAAGTTGCTTTCTGGCTTTTGGATGATGATCAAGCGGCTGATGCTATGAATAGAAAACAAAAGTTAGATGAAAGTAAAGAATCAGCAAAGAAATCGAACTCTGGGAAAAAATCGTCAACTTCCAATAATAGCAGTAGTAAGAAAAGAGGTGGTAATGGTGGAGCTAAGAAACAACAGAAAGATGTCAACTTGGAAGATATGTATCATGAAGGTGAAGGCAATTTCGATGCTGACGGCAACGCCACTCCAGTGAGAACTGGTACTCCTTTATCTAAATGATTACAATATTAAATTTATACTTTGTATGATATAAATATAAATGAACTTGTTTGTTAACAATCATTATTATTTGAAGATTTGTTTAACTCCTTGTGATCAACAATGTAATGCAATTTAATGCTGAAGATCTTTATAATATTAGAGATTTGATGGGAAAGATGTCCTATAGGCATTCCAATTACTTTTTAAAATTCCATGCAGGCCACTGAATTAATGCAGTCTATGATCATAATTTGAGATTTGGCCTCATCAATATTAAGCATGTGAGATTTTACAACAAACATATAAATTTCAATGTTGCTGATGTGGCATACTTGTGAATAAGTTTATCGTTTGTCTGTACTCTGACGTCTTCAAATGCTGGTGATGAACAATTGTACAAATTGAAATTTGTGGCAAAAAGTTCTGAGTACCTTGTGGCTTGTTATTTGTGGCATGTGGCATGTGGCATGTGGCTTGTGGTGGGGAAGAAAACCCTGGCGTAAAATTAATAATAATATTTATATATATATTTTGTCCTTAATTTCATAATATTGTGTTTTTTTCAGTCTCCCCTTGTGGCGGTCAAGAATTTGTGGCTGGCATGCATGTGGCGTTTGTGGCTAGCCTAAAGATCGTGAAATTTGCTCGAGGTGGCTTGTGGCGTTTCGATCGAATAAATTATTATATTATTTTTTGCATTAACAATGAAGTTTTTGCACGTGATTTGTGGAAATAAATTTTGGGCTTTTAGCTTTTTACGAAAAACAAAAGAGTACTACTACCAGATCAAATTAACTTGAGACTTTGATATAATTAATAATTGATATTTGTTTTCGCATTTCTTTCAGGAATCAGGTTACTCTCTGAACTTACCATGATCAGTAGTATATCATGGTCACTACTTCAATCTAGACTATACAGCTTTTACTCTACTTTTTTTTCCCCCCCACAATGAAATGCTCAGCCAGCTAGAGATATCTACATTTAGATAATGCTTTTAAATTAGTAAAGATTCATATTAAAGAATTGATAGCTCTGACGACAATGGATATATACCATCCTATATATATATACTCGCCACAACTGATACTGCTATATAGGACTAGTGGCGTATAGAGAGCTATAATTAGTGGCGGCACGTCACCTGTATACTATAGTTAAATTTTAACGCAATCTGTGGCGTGAAATTTGTCCGAAAATAAGCCAAAGTACTATTTATTGCGAATCCAGTGTCATGAATTTTGACATATTCTGTTGTTAACGTTAATTACAAAAATCATTTACTTCATGTGCTGTATATTCTTGAAATATAGCTGGATTTGTAATAGTCTAGATTAAGTTAATCATGATTCATAGCTAGAGAGAAAAAATTTGAAATAATATGTATTTCTCTTCTGTGGTTCTGTGGCCTTTTATATTTGTGTCTCTCTTCTTGATATAGTTCATTTCTTATAAAAGAAAGTTGATATTCTTTAAACTTAATCAACGATATTACTTACAAATTGGATAGATTTTATTTCTTCATATTAAACATATACACACACCAGGTTCACCATAATCATGTCTGATATTAATAAAAACCAAGATCAGTATGATACTTTACATCATCTACCACTAGACGAATATGAAAAGCCACTTGTCACTCCATTAGACTGGTCCAAAGAGGTGTTTGCTAATCCAGTAGAAAAAACCAAAGATTATTTATCTTCGTTGTTTCCAATCTTCAAATGGATCTTACATTACAACTTAGCCTGGTTATATTCAGATGTTGTTGCAGGTATCACTGTTGGTATTGTGTTGGTTCCTCAATCCATGTCCTATGCTCAACTTGCCACCTTACCAGCTGAATATGGTCTTTACTCTGCCTTTGTCGGGGTTATTCTTTACTGTTTATTCGCCACTTCTAAGGATGTTAGTATTGGTCCCGTTGCTGTTATGTCGTTAGAAGTGTCCAAGGTTATTGCTAGAGTTCAAGCTAAAGACCCATCTCTTCAAGGCCCTGTCATTGCCACCTGTTTAAGTTTAATCTGTGGTGCCATTGCTTTAGGTATTGGTTTGCTGAGATTAGGTTTCATTTTGGAATTCATCTCTGTTCCTTCTGTCTTGGGGTTCATGTCTGGTTCTGCCTTCTCTATTATTGTTGGCCAAGTTCCAGGCTTATTAGGTTTTAATAAGCTCGTTAACACTCGTGAAGCTGCTTATAAGGTTGTCATTGCCAGTTTGAAACATTTGCCAGATACCAATTTAGACGCTGTGTTTGGTTTGATTCCATTATTTGTTCTGTATGTCTGGAAATGGACTTGTGATTACTTGCCAAAGAGATATCCAAAGTCCAGAATCTGGTGTTTCTTCATCCAAGCCTTAAGAAACGGTGTTGTGATTATCTTGTTCACCGTCATCTCATGGGCTCACATCAGACATATTCCAAAGGGTAACAAGCTTCCTATTTCCGTCTTGGGTACTGTTCCTAAGGGGTTGAAACATGTTGGTGTTATGACTTTCCCAGATAACATCATGGGGTCCCTTGCTCCTGAATTACCAGCTGCTACTATCATCTTGTTATTGGAACATATCGCCATCTCCAAGTCCTTTGGTAGAATCAACGATTACAAGATTGTGCCAGATCAAGAGTTAATTGCCATTGGTGTCACTAACTTAATTGGTACCTTCTTCAACGCCTACCCAGCCACCGGTTCGTTCTCAAGATCTGCCTTGAAGGCCAAGTGTAACGTTAAGACTCCATTTGCTGGTATCTTCACTGGTGCCTGTGTCTTGTTGGCCTTGTACTGTTTGACGTCTGCCTTCTACTACATTCCAAAGGCCACGTTGTGTGCTGTGATTATCCATGCTGTCAGTGACTTGATTGCCCAGTACACTGTGCCTTTGTTCATGTACAGAGTTTCTCCTGTCGATGCAGGCATCTTCATTGTTGCTGTGCTCATTACAATCTTCTCCTCTATTGAAAACGGGATCTACTTCGCCATCGCTGCTTCCTGTGTCAACCTTTTGTTCCATGTTGCTATGCCTAACGGGGTCTTCTTGGGAAGAGTCCAAGTTGCCGAAGTGATCAACCCAATCATTTACCGTGGCGACAACGTTTCCTCCTCTCAAGGAAGCATTGGTGTTGAGAATTACTACGTTGAAGACGATGGTTTGGGCAATAAGAAGTCACATGATCCTTCCTCCTTGTCTCCACAGATTGATATCGAGCTTGGTAGTGCCAGTTATGGTCAACAAGAGACCAAGAAGGCTGATCTCTCCAACAACATCAGATTCCACACCAAATGGGTGCCGATCTCACACAAGTCCACCATTAACCACACGTTGAACGTGCGTCCACCGCCACCAGGTGTCATTGTGTTCAGATTGAACGAGTCGTTCAACTACATCAACTGCTCCAGACAATACGACTTGATCTATGACCAAGTGTCCACAACCACCAGAAAAGGCCAGCATCTGCATAACTTGAAGAACATTGACAGACCATGGAACGATCCAGGCAAGTTGAGATTACCATGGAAGAAATACGACGAATCTGAAGATGCCCAAGTTGATACACGTCCTTTGCTTAAGATCTTAGTGTTGGATTTCTCCCAATGTACCCAGGTTGATTCTACTTCCATGCAATGTCTCATTGATTTAAGAAAAGCCTTGAACAAATACACCAATCATGAAGTCGAGTTCCATTTCGTCGGTGTCCTTGATCAATGGGTCAAACGTGCTTTAATCAACATTGGTTTCGGAGTCGAACAGGAATTCGATGCTGTTAGTGAATTGAGATCTGTGGAGATTGTCCAATTGGAAGGCAATGAAAGAGGTTATGAGGCTTTGATTGGTACTAATACTCCTTATTTCCATGTTGATTTCCCAAACTTCGATTATTTGGACCATTCTCATGCTGAATGAGTACATGGCCTAGAATAATTGTCTCCTTTGAGCTGGCTTTGAAGGAAGTTGTGTTTTTTGTGTGTGTGTGTGTTGTTTTTTTTGCTTTTGTTTCGATTGGTTCATGTTTAATAGAATTGTATCTATGTATATATATATCTATGTTACATATAAATTTGAGATAATTAATTCATTTGATTAAGTGTGTGGCCTGGCTCTTCTATTTACATAACTACAAGCACATGAGTGTTCCCATTAATTAATTTCTTAAACTGATCTAATAAATAACTCTAAATAAATAAACAAAAAAGTACACCATGTAAAAACTTCTAGAACATGTGCATATAATATGGTAAGCTGGAAAATGACAAACTGATCCATTCTCTTTACCACTGAATATATACAAGCAAATAGCTAACATATGATGTGTTCATTCCTCATAATCTTCAGGTATCAAAGGACATTGCAAATCGAACCATTCTTCACCTCCATGTGTGCAATCACTAGGACCCTTCTTAACAAATCCCACTCTACTGTAGAATGGTAATAAATATTCCTTGGAGATAATTGAGATCTTTTCAGCAACTTGTTGATTTGATAATTTCTGGATATAATCATGTAGTAATAAAGTGGCTAGATTTCTCTTTTGGTATTCTGGAGAAATGACAATCGAATGGATCCCAATAGTGTTTGAGGATTCAACATGTCCCTTACCTGAAGAGATCTCAGTTTCACCTTCTTCTGGGGCTTGCATTGACTCCTCTGTAATAAAGTCGCCTTTCACTTTAGTGCCAATGATATGGCCAATCAACTTCTCTCCAATAATAGAAGTGGAAGATTCAGGAAGGTAAGCGTCTGATTCCTTAGTGATTGGTTTGAATTCTCTGATGAATAGCCCACTGGATAACTCTGGGGCTTTGGATAATCGGTAAGTTAATGCTTCTAGGGAACATCTTTCTGAAGGCGGAAATCCTAATTCTTCCAGTTGAAATACTTGGTCAACATCAGTAACGTTTAATGGTCTGATAACAATGTTTAGTGGGAGATCTGTGGACATGGAGGGTATTCAGGAGATAGTAAAGATCTATAAGGCAAGTCGATGTAGGGCAGTTGGTTCTTGGTTCTTAATTACCCAATTTTACTTCTTTAGTTTGACTGTTTAACACGTACAATATTATTTGACCGCCTCCAGCCGGCCCTCCAGGCAACTAACAATTGTTGTCGACAGGGAGGGTGCGGCGTGCGCCACACGTCTGTCATATTTCCACGGTTAGAGAATCCTAAGGCTTACATTTGAGCGACAAAATATAAACTAAAATTACACCAAAAAGTGCACAACTCCTTCTTAAGGAAAGATATCACCGTGTCAATTTTGCCACAACACACCAAACACAGAATCACACTATACAAACAATGGCCACAGAATCAAGCAGCAGCAACACCGTATCTCAAATTCTACCGCTCGAACTAATTGATAAGTGCATAGGCTCCCGAATTTGGGTCTTACTTAGTGGTGACAAAGAATTTGTTGGAACATTGGTTGGTTTTGATGATTTCGTTAATATGGTTTTAGAAGACGTCATTGAATATGATATTGATGGCACTGAGACTGAAAGAAAGAAAATCTTGTTGAGTGGGAATCATATCACTATGCTTGTTCCTGGTGGCGAGGGTCCAAAATCTGTTGCTGTTAATTGAAATTTTGGTTTTCTACTACTGGCAAGCTCTGGATAATAAATGGATGGATAATATTGAAGAAATTTGTATACTAGTGTGAATATATTATTAGTTATTGTAATCAATATAGCTATGAAAGTACTTCGATATTGGTGGCGCTGGCTCTCCACATCACAAGCATGAAGACAGTCCTATAAGGTTTAAACTCATCTGCAAGTAACTCCACATACTCATCATTAATAACTTTCCAATCTCTTTTCTTTCCATCATCAAACTTGGACTTCTTCATTCTCTTTTGCGATTTCACAGAATTCTGGTACTGATCTAAGACATGTGGTCTTGATTCTAAATAACGAGAAACTCCTCTAGCTACTCCTAAATCATCACTAGCAAAGACGTCCAACCTTTTAAGGGAAAAGGCTAGAAACATCTTGGCTGACCATTCTGCGATTCCTTTAATTCTAATCAGTTTCTCAATGATTTGTTCGTTGGATAAATTGTTGAAATCCAGATCTTTTTCCTCAGCTGATCCTTTTTCTTGTTGTTGTTGTTGTTGTTGAACTTCGCATTGAAAGAATTCAGCCGCACTCTTAACATATTCTGATTTCCTTATTGATAAACCAGCTCCTCTTAAATCCTCCAAAGGAGTTCTTATAACTTGTTCAGGAGTAGGGAATTTCCCATCATCATACAAACTTCTGAACTTTCTATCTACAGCTAATGCAGCAGATCCACTTATCTGTTGACCAATGATACTTCTACAAACCTTTTCAAAATGATCTTGTGTTGTAATAGATGCTTGTGAGTCAATATGAAAGGGATCGAATGGTTGATGGACAATTAAAGGATATAAAGACGGGTCTTTGGAGAGAATCAGTTCTAAACCTTTGATGAAATCAGGTTTATGTTGCGATGTATATAGTTCAGGAAGTCGCAATGGTGATGTTTTAGGAATTGGATATTTGTTTAATAGGTCTTTCTCATACTGTTTGAAATCATACTTTTGTGGTTTGGTTGTTTTTCTTCTTTTAACTGTTATCACTGGCTCTGGTTTGACAGCTATTGATTCGCCACTGGAAGTTGAGGAAGAAGAAGAACTCGGCTCCCCCACTATTTGAATAATTTCATTTCCTCTTTTAGAGCTGGATCTAAGAGTTCTTCCATGAGCTAATTTAGACATGGTTTAATTAGAATAGGTTTACCTTACGTTCTTCCATCAAGAAGACGAGAATCTGACTACTTGCGAGATTACCCTAATTTGATTCATATTTGAGGGGCCAATGGGTAGGGTAATCTGCCGCATTAACCCGCCTACAATTGAATTTATATGGAAATAACAAATACACTAAACAACAATAACGCCACTGAAACATGAAAAGAAAACCCCCATGTGTTTCTTCCTCTTAAGAATCAAGTAGGCCATGGTCAATCTCACAGCATTTATCGAACACACAGAGCAAGTTTTCCCAATTGATCTCCCTTCTGATTTCACACTTATTGATTTCAAAGCTTATCTTAGCGCCGAATGTGATATCGATCCAACAGATCAGATCCTTGTCTTGGACAATAAAGAAATCAATGGTGAAGATAGCGTCACCATTGGTGCTTTGGGGTTCAAAGACGGTGATTTCTTTAAGGTTAAGCATAAGGGTATCTCTGCTGATGCTGCTACTACTGCTACTGCAAATCATTCAACTACAAGTGGCACTGGTAGTACTGACAGTGTTAATCCATATGACAATCCATCAATGTATCCACAATTCGAAGCTTCCAGATTGCAACTTCTTGGAAACACACATGCAAGACAACAAATCCAACAACGTGATCCTGAATTGATCCAAGTGATTGACGATCCAGTTAGGTTCAGACAAGCTTTAGCATCTCGTATGTCTCTTATGCAACAACAACAACAAATGGGAACAACTGGGTCCAATGCTGAACTTGCAAGATTAAGTCAAGATCCAGACAACCCTGAAAACCAACGTCGTATAATGGAACTCATCGAGCTTCAAAACATTGAAGATAATATGGCCAATGCCCTCGAATTGACCCCTGAATCATTCACTAAAGTCGACATGCTTTACGTCCATGTTGAGATCAACGGATTACCAATCAAGGCCTTTGTAGACTCAGGCGCACAAGCTACGATCATCACGCCTGCCTTGGCTGAGAGATGCGGGTTGCATCGTTTGATAGATAGACGGTTCAAAGGTGTTGCTAAAGGTGTGGGAAGTGGTAAGATCATTGGGAGGATCCATAGTGCTCCTTTGAAAATTGGTGGGACCTTCATTCCTTGTTCCTTCACGGTGTTGGATACGAATGTTGATATGTTGTTGGGGTTGGATATGTTGAGACGTCATCAGGCTAATATTGATTTGAAGGACAATGTGTTGAGAATCGCAGACACTGAGACTCCGTTCTTAACTGGTGCTGAAGTTCCTAATGATTTTGGGCAGGAGACTTTGACACAGAATTCCGGTGATCAGGTTGATAGTGCTACAGCCACTGACTCCAAGAGACAGAAAGTTGCACCTTCAACTTCTTCTACTTCTAATGCACCTGGGCCTAAGGTTGCTGCTGCTCAGGCTGCTTTGAATAGAAATGCACAAGCTAGTTCGACTAGTTCAAACTCCCCAGCTACTACTCTTCTCCAGCCACAACAACAGCAAAGCTTCCCTGCTGGTTATGTACCAAATGAACAATCAATCGCTCAGTTGATCGGATTGGGCTTCTCTAGAGCCGAATCCATTAAGGCATTAAATCAAGCTGGTGGTAATGTTGATGTTGCTGCTGCCATTCTTTTCCAATAGGATAATCAAGATTTTATTTATCGATTCCTGTAACGTATCAAATTCAGTAATGTATTGTAAATTCATTAATTACGTCTAACGGTTAACTATATTTATATACATATTCAAATTCAGTTTATAAGCACTCCCAACAACTTAAACTATTCCCAATCATCGTCGTCCTCTTCATCTTCTTCCTCTTGGGATTGTTCGGCCTTGGCTTTAGATGAAGCGGTCTTGCTGACTTCTAAAGTTGAAGAATTGATAGAGTTTAAGACATAGCTTTCCTCACTTGAGGATTTCGCCTTTGGAGAGTCCTTATTGCCTTCAACTCCCTCCTCCTCTTCTTCTTCGTCTTCTTCCCAGTCTAGACTTTCCTCTGGCTTACTACTCTTGTTCAGCAACTCCTTTCTCTTCTCCTCCCTTGCTTGAATGAGTGACACATTGTAGAAATAAACACACCAGAATTGGGAATAGGAGATCTTTTCAGGAACAATCTCGTTGAATAATCTCTGTAGTTGTGGACTGGATTGTAATTTTTTGGAGATTTCCTCAGTTTTGGTGTCGATTTGAAACTCCTCTGTAAAAGCTATGAAGGTGGCGTCGTCTTTCTTGTTGTTGAGGTAAATGTCCTTTGATGTGTTAAGTAAGTCATACTGGGCCTCAGTTCTGTTAGACGTGATGGTATTAGACTTGGTAGCACCACCAGCACCCACGTTGAACAACAGACTGCCTTCTTCATTGACGTCAATCTCCTCATCTTCGTTCATCTCCCTGTCCGATTGATCAACAACAATTGTAGACTTGATAATGTAGGTAAACTTGTTGAAATAATCACCAGTGGTGTTCTCAACCTGTTCCAGCTCCTTGTCCAGGTCATCCAGGTACTGGCTAGTTTTGGAAGAGAGGTCTTTGATTAGCTGGTCCGTTTTCAAATTGGTGTTGATGGTTTTGACGTTTTCGTTCAACTTTGTCTTTGCTTCGTTCAACTTCTCATTCAATTGCAATTCCTCAAGAGACTTCTTGGTCTCGTTGATGTACTTATCCAAATTCAGGTTCTTGTTCAAGAAAGACGAGAAAGACGACCCCCAGCCTGAAGCCTTGGTCTCCACTAAATTGTATGTCTTGGAGATTTCATCCTCTAACTTCTCAAAGGATTGTTCAGTCTTGCGGTTGATCTCCTTGTTCTTAGCGTCTTCGGCGCTTGGTAAGGTGAGTGTCTCCAAAGAGTCCGTCTTGGTTCCGGTTTGTTCGTAGAAAAGATCCATCTTGTGTGATAGTCGTAATACAGCTTTGTGTAGTTAAAAGAGGCCTTATTCGTCTATGTATACCCTCAAAAGAGCCAACGCTCCACGTTTTTCTTTGATTTTTGCCCGCAAATCAAACAACGGCTCAATCAGACTTCAAACCAACATAGACATTCCAAGACCAACACCAAAAAACAAAACATTTCCAGTAGACTGACAGACTGGCTGATCAATACATCCACACACATCCACATATCCCATAGCTCTTCTTCTTCTAGTACTACTACAAAGATGCTTCAACAATTAGAACCACTAGTGCCGCCCTTAAGATTCGCCACACTTCAACCCAATCTTTATCGTGGGTCTTATCCACGTCCCATGAACTACCGATACCTTAAAAGACTTCGTCTCAAATGCATAGTCTCTCTGACTCCTGAGGCAATCACCATGGACACTGATCCGCAATTGTTCCAGTTCTGTGAGCAAAATGACATACGATTGATTCATATTGAATGTGGTAAAGAAGGTAGTGGTAAGAAGAAGAAACGTGGCGTCCCCATTGAATACGCTACTGTTATTAAGACCTTGGAGTTGATGATTGATATGGATTATGCTCCAATGTATCTCCATTGTCTTAATGGTGGACAAGTTTCTTCATTGATCATCGCCTGTTTGAGAAAACTATCCTTTTGGAGTTCTGTTTCTATCTTTAATGAGTTCTTGGTTTACACCAACTCCATCAATATCCATGACCGGTCTTTCGTAGAGAACTTCGTTGCTGAAATCGCCGTTCCTGAAAATAAGGTTCCTTGGATTTGGAAAGGTTTGTCTAAAGATGTCGTTGGTAATCATCCTACATTGAAATTTATTGATATTAATGATAGAAGGTATAGAGCCAAAACTGCTGTTGAGAGTCCGCAACCCTCTAAAATCAGCACTACAGTCTAGATGGTACTGTTAGCATCAATATATCCTATGTGTATCCTGTCTTTGATTTACAAATGAATGAACGAAATAATTATTTTAGTACTCCAGACACTCCAGATGTGTGGATGCGTACAATCGTTGGCTGCATAATATTCATAGAAAATGAACAATTAAACGTATCAAACCGCTAAGTCTATCAACACACCAAACAACTGAAAATCAATCATCCTTAGTAAACCCTCTATAATACAACATATACAACAAAAATGGCTGTCGATATTCCAAGGTAAGTACACCAGAGAATTCTTCCTTCCTGTTGTCCATGGCTTCCATTCATCATTGAAAGAAATATTAACACACACAATCCTTTCAAATTTACAGATCAGTGATTCAAAAACTCATAGTTTTCACCGCTTTAATGGTCTTTGCACCACTCATTACTTTCTTCACAGTACAATATTTAACACAATCAGCTATAATATCTGGTGGTTTGGCTGCTGTTGTTGCTAATGTCGTATTGGTTGGTTATATTATTGTTGCCTTCAATGAAGAAGTTAAGGTTGAACAAATCGATACTAAAGAAGGTGAAAAATTGGATTGATTTTATTTATTATCGATATTCAGTGAACTCGGATCTGGTTTTGAAGTATTTTGTATATCATTAATAGATCGTTTATTGTCTTAACTAGAGATTATTAAATAGTACAAAATAATGAGATCAAGAGTTTTATTAAACTCTATTATGATGGAAAGATCTGTCAAAACATTACGGCATTTATTACTTCATCCAGTCATATTTGGGAATTTGTTCCCCAAAATAAATCAAGAATTGACGGGCGTGTGGCGTAGTTGGTAGCGCGTCTGCTTAGCATGCAGAAGGTCTCCGGTTCGACTCCGGACTCGTCCATTTACTTTTTTTTAATGCAAAGTTTTTTATTCTTCCCACTTTCTCGACTATTTCCTGATATGGACATAGAGATGAGATTAAAAAATTTTTTGATTGATTTGTTAATAATAAAGAAATTTTACTATGGGTGCACATACTATGTATAACTGAATAATTCTTTTTATCAAGGTCAAGCTTAATATATACCAATTCTAACAATGGGTGCCATCAAGAAGAAACACACCAGAGGTAACGCCAAGAACTTCATCACTCGTTCTCAAGCCATCAGAAAATTGCAAGTCTCATTAGCTGATTTCAGAAGATTATGTATATTTAAAGGTATCTATCCAAGAGAACCAAGAAACAAGAAGAAGGCCAACAAGGGTTCCACCGCCCCAGTGACCTTCTACTATGCTAAGGACATCCAATACTTGTTGCACGAACCTGTGTTGAACAAGTTTAGAGAACACAAGACCTTTGCTAAGAAATTGAACAAGGCTTTAGGAAAGGGAGAGTTAACCGATGCTCAAAGATTGGAATCCAACAGACCACAATACAAATTAGACCACATCATCAAGGAGCGTTACCCAACCTTCCTTGACGCCTTGAGAGACATTGACGATGCTTTGAACATGTTGTTCCTTTTCTCCATCATGCCAGCCACTGATAGTGTCTCTGCCAAAGTCACCAAGGATGCCAATACCATCTGTAACGAATGGTTAGCCTATGTTGCTAGAGAAAGAGCCTTGAGAAAGGTGTTTGTCTCTATCAAGGGTACCTACTACGAGGCCAACATTAAGGGTGTTGAAGTCAGATGGTTGGTTCCTTTCAAGTACCCACAAAACATCCCATCTGATATCGACTTCAGAATCATGTTGACCTTCTTGGAATACTACTCCACTTTATTGCACTTTGTTCTTTACAAATTGTACACAGACTCCGGTTTGATATATCCACCAAAGTTGGACTTCAAGAAGTTGAAAGGCATTGGTGGTTTGTCCGCCTACATTTTGGAATCTAAGGAAGGTGACAATGCTTTGTTTAAGGCTGACGGTGAAGTTGACCAGAACGTTGAAGGTAAGGCCATTTCCTCTGAATTCTTAGACGCTGCTTTGAAGGCTGATTCTGCTGCTGCTCAAGATGTTGCTGACGCTGAAGAAGAAGCTGCTGCTGAAGAAGAAGAAGACCAGGATGTCGTTTTGGACGAGTTCCAAGATTCTAACAAGAACCAAGGTGATTTACTTGTCCAACCATCCAAGTTTGCCAACGCTCAATCCAACTTGTACGAAAACTTTGTTTTCTTCATCTCCAGAGAAGTTCCTTTGGACATTTTGGAATTCATCATTCTTTCAGCTGGTGGGTCTGTTCTTTCCGAATTGACCATTGATGAATTGAAAATCAAGGGTGAGTCCTTACCAGATTTGTCCAAGATTACACATCAAATCTCAGACAGACCAAAGATTCCAAACAGAGTTCAGGGCAGAACCTATGTTCAACCACAATGGATCTTTGACTGTATCAACAAGGGTGAACTATTGAACATCAACTCATACTTGCCTGGTGAGACCTTACCACCTCATTTATCTCCATGGGGTGACGGTGCTAGAGGTTACAACCCAGAAGAAGTCTTACCAGAAGCCGAAGACGAATCTTCCGCTGAAGAAGATGATGATGAAGTTGCTGAAGGTGATGAAGAAATGGATGAAGAGTTACAAGCTCAAAAGGAATTGGAATTAGAAGCTCAAGGTGTTAAATTCAGTGAGATTGAAGCCAAGGAAACTGCTTCCTCCTCTTCTAAGCCATCCAAGAAGAGAAAGGCTGCTGCTGCTGCTTCTACTGAGGACGACGAAGCTAAGGAATTGAAGACCATCATGATGACCAACAAGCAACGTAAGTTGTACAAGA
Organism: Waltiozyma chaumierensis; assembly: GCA_030566875.1. NCBI lineage: Eukaryota > Fungi > Ascomycota > Saccharomycetes > Phaffomycetales > Wickerhamomycetaceae > Waltiozyma > Waltiozyma chaumierensis. The sequence continues at coordinate 1,469 of JAKUBK010000175.1, read as the reverse complement.
AGATGCAATACTCTAACGAATCTAAGGCTTCTAAGGTTGACGAATTGAGATCTAAGAGAAGAAAATTGGAAAAAACCAAGGAAAAGTTGAACCAGAACCAAAACCAATCTAAGAAATAATAAACTTCTTTTCGTCTTTCGCATTATCACAATATCTTGGGACTTTTACTTACATTTAAATAATTAAATAGTTCCGATCTACATGTACATTAGAAATATCTATCACTGCTAACTTTGTTCAATCACTAGACCACTCTAACCTAACTATCTATCTTCTAACTGTGAATCCAATTCTTGAATCCATATGATTTTTATCAGGAACGCCTAATTCCACTAAACCTTGTAATTCAGTTTTTAACTGACTTAATTCTTGGATTGATCTTGTACTATTTTCCAAATCGGTGATCTTTGCAACATTAATGAAACATTTCATCATGATTGAATCGTTTAAAGGTCTCCATTGAACTTCTTCATCGGATAATGACTCTGATTTGTTCAAGACTTGAAACAACTCAATGGTGATATTCCCATAGAAGAAACGTTCACCTTTAATTCTATATTCCGTTTGGAACTCATAACCCAAAGGTTTTAAAACATTGGCAATCGTGTCTCCAGAAGACAACTTAATAATAGACTCATAAAAAGTCTGAGAGTTAATATTGATCTTGACCTTCTTAGCGTTAGTCGTATTTGTGGAATTCTGTTGAGTGGCAAAAGTTGGAATATCATAAACTTGTAAAGACCATTCCTTCTTACTTTCAATGTCTATCACGCCGCAATCATCATGAGACGGTATCAAATCCGTTTTTAACTGGATCTTATATTGTTCGAATTGTTGCTTTGTGGAATTAGGTTCAAATTCTAAAATTAATATCGGTTTGCAAATTATAGTAAGATGTTGGTATCTTTGTGGATGTGATTGGCCTGTTAATGATGAAAGTGAAGCTTTCACTAATGCCAATTCCGATGGTTGGATTAATGAGAATAATGATAGTTGTTGCACCATGATATCTGTATCTTTTTCAAGAACTTGTAATGAATAACTTAGGGGATTGTTGGTCACGAGGGATCTAAACTTTAAGATAAAGCCTTCATGAAGTTCACTTAATTGTTGAAAATTGATAAAATCAAATAACTGATAATAATTCAGTACAGTAAATGATGGTTCTTTTGCCCGGGACAATTTGGCAGGCGTTCAACTGACTATAGCTAATTATTTTCGTCTGGAATAAATAATAATAAATTACGTATATTATATACTTATATCCATGGGATACATCATGGATTTCGATCTAAATTAAATGAATCTCTCAACTTAAACGTAGTTTATGTAAATTTAAAATAAACAATAATTTATTATAAATAATAATATAATTTTAAGAAGTCATGTAATAATTAATTAAGAAACAATAATTATTAATATATATATATATTATTATATATTATTATTAAAAAAAATTAATTATAATT